>CAJQUW010005432.1:813336-885920 GCA_907163375.1 Prostheceraeus crozeri | reverse complement strand
AAATCGCATCTGGTTGTGCGTCAACAAACTGCGAATTCAACTCTATCATTCCCAACTATATACTAACTTCACATTTCATCAAGGTAGTTGGGAAAAGTATAAAAGGAAGGTACATCGCTCAATTTACTCATTCTTTCATCATGAAGCGCCATCGCTACACCATCGTCAACATTCTCCGTCGCTTCAGACTCTACACCAAAATCGATCTCACAACATTACACCAACACCTTCCAAACAGCAAGTATTACCCGGGCCGTCCTCAAATGTTAGTGGTGAAGATGAACAATTCACGGAATCTTCAACTCTTCCCAAATGGGACTGTACAGATTCTCGGCGCCCTTTCTCATTCATCGGCGCAGTCAATGCGCTTAGAGCTACAGAGACTACTACGTCGGATATGGAAGAGGGAGAGGTGGCAGATGTCGAATCTGACTGTGGACATTATGGTGATCTCTACTCAATTGAGTGAAAGTGTATCATTTTTGAAGATTCGTACCAGCAGTTACAATTTGTGTTATGAACCCGAACTTTTTCCTGCAGCTCTCATTAGTTGTTGGTTACCTGTGCATGTTGCAATCTTTCACAATAGTAAAGTGATCATTACTGGACTAAAATCTCATGTACAAGCAAATGTGATCCTAGACTATCTCATCGAGTATGTACGTACCCAGCGGATTGTAAAATAAAAACAATTTTTCCAACATGATGTTTTTATTTCAAATCATGATAGAACTTACAAATCATTTTTTCATTAGAGGATGGATTACATGAAAAGTTTTGAATAACAGATACAAATCGAGATACATGTAAACGTTTTAAGATGAAGTACAGTACAAAAACACCACACGTTGATGAAAGTGGATGTTGTAGTATGCGTTCATTTCGCTGATATTGACGCGTATGTTTTCTCAACCACTGCTGTGTTGGTATATTTGGAGGTTGAGCAAGAGAGTCAAATAGTTCACCACGTTGGTCTTCTCCAATAAAGATCGCTTTCCAATGCTCACCGCCTAAATTCTGCGAATGAGTGTTTAGCACAATAGAGATGGGATAGTGATTTACTGCAGGTGGTAAGGTATCGAGCGAATAGATATTATCGAAAGCTTTCAACGTCGCTTCGTCTGCATTACGCTGTACTTTAGTTTTAATATCGTCAGCAGTCAACCAACTCATTAACGATTATACTGAAGAATCACGTCACGATACTTTGTAATTTCAATATTTGAATCGAAGACTGCATAAATTAATACATTGATCGTCTCAGGTAGTGTTCTTTTGAACGTCAAATCCAAACGAATATTATGAGGCACGTTCGCTTGACGATAGGGTGCACTAATATCGCTGTCAGCAGTCAAATCAAATGCATAAATAGTATATCCACTCTTAAACTCTTTCATAGTCAGTCCGTTGGTGTCATCCGTATTGTAAAAGCCAAAGACATCCATAAAATCAACATAACTGCGCATAAATTGATCCGAAGCAAACTCTGGTTTGTAGGGTGGACCAGGATGACTCACACCATTTACACGTAAAGCAATTTCACTTAACTGATTGTGTTTAAAATTGAAAGGATTCTTCTTTATATTACCATTAAATGCATCATTTTCAACCATTGCCACCATGAGGAGCTTCGGTGCTTCCGATGGAAAGAGGCCATCTTTCATGAAACTCTTTTGTTCTTTCGGAATTGTAAAGGTGAGAAGCTTTGTATGCTGAACGGGGTAAATGGCATTTTGGCGGTTAAGACCTTCAGCATGTCCTCTAATGACACTTGGATTCGGTACTACTCGACGAATGTAAAGTGCAATATCTTCCATATGAATTCTAAAATTGTCAACTTTAGCAAATGCATTCAGCGCAAATTCAGGCTTATTCAATGTCAGCTTGAGTCGCATGCTGGTATTACAGAGTAAAAACTTTGACTGTCTAAAGAAGTCTAAATTCAGCGGACCATATAGCTGACATACTTTACTATCTTTAATCATAGCAGATCGCTTTACAAAGCCACTGTTTGTTTCAGCATCAAATTTTCCTGCTTCATCTCTGTACCATCCCATGGCTTCCATATGACTTTTTTGTGCTGCTGGATGAAACTGTGATACATGATTGAAATATGATTTATAGGATAATCGCTTTGGCCACCTTCCACCTGCTGCTCTCCAATCGTTAGAGAAACATCGCGAAGTAATGTAGTCAATGGTAAATTGTTCAGTCCAACTTTATGTGTATCGTCAATAGCAGTTCCATCTGCTTGCTGAATTCTAAACCTCAAATCAAGCATCGCATAACTCAAATCTATGTAGTCATCACTACCACCAGGAATAACAAATTCAATGGGGCCAGCATTCTCAGCTGTTCGAGGATGATAATCTACAATACTTGAACTAAGAATATCTGTCTGTATGGCTTGTTGATCAAATAAACAAAACCCGGAAGTTTTACACTCCATGATTAGAAGTTATGGCAGCGTCGTCGTTTAGCGCCTGATGAATGATTAGAGCCTCTGCGACGTTTGCGTGAATGCCTTTTGACTGAAGATCGCACCTTACCAGCTCCGCGATGTTTCCTCCTTCCTTTTTTCATTCGTTTAGGTGATTTCTTTCCTTGAGTAACACCAGCAAAGGTCTGCTTCAATGTTTTTAAAACGCGTTCCTTCCCACGATTCAACAAACTGCTCTTAAAACTTCTACCTCTGGAAAGATCACTAGCAACATCACCAGCAAAGCCAATGGCATTACTTAAAACATTTCGTTTTAAAGATCTTCCGACATTGGATATGAGAGGTGCTACAACAGATTTCAGTGCACAAAGTATGCCACCTCCACGTTGGCGGCGAGCGCCGCTGTAAATTTGTCCTCCACTACTTACATAGGAGGGTCGTGAATAAAATGAGGCAGTTGGATTCATAGCTCAAACCCTAAACATTGTTAGTTACAACTTTGCTTGAATCACTGTCGATCACTTAGGTGAAAGATATCGGCACGACGCATCCAAGAGTTCATACTTGAAGGATAACCAGTCCATTTAACAAGACACCATTCTTCACCTTGCCGTTTTTTACATCGAATGATTTTCTCTACCAAATATGTTTCACTTTCAGTGACTACCTCAATCTCATCGCGGTAAAAGCTACCCTCAATTTCTTCATTATCGTAATCTTTCAACTTGTAGGTGGTGGGAGAGTCTTTTTGATCAATCCTTGATACTGTAAATACCTCCTCTGTCCAATTCGGAAGGTACCCTTTAGCAAAAACACTCTTCACTTTTGAGATACGAACTTTATCACCAATTTTCACATCACTTTTCACATGAGTGCGTTTACGTTGGAATGATTCGCGCACTTTATCTACATTGTCAGCATTTACATCTACTGGTCTGAGTCCAATAGAACGATGGATAGAGTGATTGTAGGCATAGAGTGTATCTTGTAGAACCTTTGTCCAATTTTATGTCAAGTTGGCAGTAAAATGTCGCCACAAGCGATTTTTTAATGTGCGATTAAAACGTTCAACGAGTGCAGCTTTATAAGCACTCTTTACACTAAACAACTCAATGTCATGCCTCTCAAATAATCTTCTCACATGCTGATTTTCAAACTCTTTTCCTTGATCACTCTGAATTCTTTTTGGAATGCGACCTTCTCGAAAAATTGTTTGGATTGCTTTTGCTACTCCTTTCCCTTCTTTAGTTTTTAAAGGTTGAGCCCACGCATAACGCGAGAAAATATCAATGACGGTTAAAATAAAATTATTGCCCGAGTTATGTTTTGAAATGGAGGCAACATCACACAAATCTGCTTGCCAATGTTCATCGATGTCATGAACAATATAATGGCGGGTGCGATACTTCTTTTTCGCTTGTTTGTGGAGTGTATAGGTAGCCTGACCCTTTAACCATCGTTTCACTTGTGATTGTGGAAGACCACTCGCTTTTGATAATTTCTTGATCGATGCAAATCCTGCCGGATGTTTTACATCATAATAGATTGACTTCAAACGCTCAGTCGATGACGACTGACCCTTTTTCCTCCTTCTCATCTTTTTGTTTTCTTGCCTTTCTACATTTACAACAACTGCAGCATTTAGCTTTAGAGGTTTTGCGATCGTGTTCACATTGCTTAGGAGCTTCATTGTGAGAGCTGGCGCAGCAAGTGCAAGTGACAACGACACTCACCTCTGGCGGCTCATTACATGGCAAGCAACACATCTGCTTCATATTAATAGTCTGAGAACATGTATTTCTTGGGAGGACCAAGAAAGACGTCACCTGCTACATCCCCTCCCACACTCACTAAGCAAACAAGAGGAAGAACTCGACGTAGATCTACACCACCACTAAAACTAGTAAAAGGAAAACGTAAAACAGCTCCTCCCAAGAAATACATGTTCTCAGACTATTAATATGAAGCAGATGTGTTGCTTGCCATGTAATGAGCCGCCAGAGGTGAGTGTCGTTGTCACTTGCACTTGCTGCGCCAGCTCTCACAATGAAGCTCCTAAGCAATGTGAACACGATCGCAAAACCTCTAAAGCTAAATGCTGCAGTTGTTGTAAATGTAGAAAGGCAAGAAAACAAAAAGATGAGAAGGAGGAAAAAGGGTCAGTCGTCATCGACTGAGCGTTTGAAGTCAATCTATTATGATGTAAAACATCCGGCAGGATTTGCATCGATCAAGAAATTATCAAAAGCGAGTGGTCTTCCACAATCACAAGTGAAACGATGGTTAAAGGGTCAGACTACCTATACACTCCACAAACAAGCGAAAAAGAAGTACCGCACCCGCCATTATATTGTTCATGACATCGATGAACATTGGCAAGCAGATTTGTGTGATGTTGCCTCCATTTCAAAACATAACTCGGGCAATAATTTTATTTTAACCGTCATTGATATTTTCTCGCGTTATGCGTGGGCTCAACCTTTAAAAACTAAAGAAGGGAAAGGAGTAGCAAAAGCAATCCAAACAATTTTTCGAGAAGGTCGCATTCCAAAAAGAATTCAGAGTGATCAAGGAAAAGAGTTTGAAAATCAGCATGTGAGAAGATTATTTGAGAGGCATGACATTGAGTTGTTTAGTGTAAAGAGTGCTTATAAAGCTGCACTCGTTGAACGTTTTAATCGCACATTAAAAAATCGCTTGTGGCGACATTTTACTGCCAACTTGACATAAAATTGGACAAAGGTTCTACAAGATACACTCTATGCCTACAATCACTCTATCCATCGTTCTATTGGACTCAGACCAGTAGATGTAAATGCTGACAATGTAGATAAAGTGCGCGAATCATTCCAACGTAAACGCACTCATGTGAAAAGTGATGTGAAAATTGGTGATAAAGTTCGTATCTCAAAAGTGAAGAGTGTTTTTGCTAAAGGGTACCTTCCGAATTGGACAGAGGAGGTATTTACAGTATCAAGGATTGATCAAAAAGACTCTCCCACCACCTACAAGTTGAAAGATTACGATAATGAAGAAATTGAGGGTAGCTTTTACCGCGATGAGATTGAGGTAGTCACTGAAAGTGAAACATATTTGGTAGAGAAAATCATTCGATGTAAAAAACGGCAAGGTGAAGAATGGTGTCTTGTTAAATGGACTGGTTATCCTTCAAGTATGAACTCTTGGATGCGTCGTGCCGACATCTTTCATCTAAGTGATCGACAGTGATTCAAGCAAAGTTGTAACTAACAATGTTTAGGGTTTGAGCTATGAATCCAACTGCCTCATTTTATTCACGACCCTCCTATGTAAGTAGTGGAGGACAAATTTACAGCGGCGCTCGCCGCCAACGTGGAGGTGGCATACTTTGTGCACTGAAATCTGTTGTAGCACCTCTCATATCCAATGTCGGAAGATCTTTAAAACGAAATGTTTTAAGTAATGCCATTGGCTTTGCTGGTGATGTTGCTAGTGATCTTTCCAGAGGTAGAAGTTTTAAGAGCAATTTGTTGAATCGTGGAAAGGAACGCGGTTTAAAAACATTGAAGCAGACCTTTGCTGGTGTTACTCAAGGAAAGAAATCGCCTAAACGAATGAATAAAGGAAGAAGGAAACATCGCGGAGCTGGTAAGGTGCGATCTTCAGTCAAAAGGCATTCACGCAGACGTCGCAGAGGCTCTAATCATTCATCAGGCGCTAAACGACGACGCTGCCATAACTTCTAATCATGGAGTGTAAAACTTCCGGGTTTTGTTTATTTGATCAACAAGCCATACAGACAGATATTCTTAGTTCAAGTATTGTAGATTATCATCCTCGAACAGCTGAGAATGCTGGCCCCATTGAATTTGTTATTCCTGGTGGTAGTGATGACTACATAGATTTGAGTTATGCGATGCTTGATTTGAGGTTTAGAATTCAGCAAGCAGATGGAACTGCTATTGACGATACACATAAAGTTGGACTGAACAATTTACCATTGACTACATTACTTCGCGATGTTTCTCTAACGATTGGAGAGCAGCAGGTGGAAGGTGGTCAAAGCGATTATCCCTATAAATCATATTTCAATCATGTATCACAGTTTCATCCAGCAGCACAAAAAAGTCATATGGAAGCCATGGGATGGTACAGAGATGAAGCAGGAAAATTTGATGCTGAAACAAACAGTGGCTTTGTAAAGCGATCTGCTATGATTAAAGATAGTAAAGTATGTCAGCTATATGGTCCGCTGAATTTAGACTTCTTTAGACAGTCAAAGTTTTTACTCTGTAATACCAGCATGCGACTCAAGCTGACATTGAATAAGCCTGAATTTGCGCTGAATGCATTTGCTAAAGTTGACAATTTTAGAATTCATATGGAAGATATTGCACTTTACATTCGTCGAGTAGTACCGAATCCAAGTGTCATTAGAGGACATGCTGAAGGTCTTAACCGCCAAAATGCCATTTACCCCGTTCAGCATACAAAGCTTCTCACCTTTACAATTCCGAAAGATCAAAAGAGTTTCATGAAAGATGGCCTCTTTCCATCGGAAGCACCGAAGCTCCTCATGGTGGCAATGGTTGAAAATGATGCATTTAATGGTAATATAAAGAAGAATCCTTTCAATTTTAAACACAATCAGTTAAGTGAAATTGCTTTACGTGTAAATGGTGTGAGTCATCCTGGTCCACCCTACAAACCAGATTTTGCTTCGGATCAATTTATGCGCAGTTATGTTGATTTTATGGATGTCTTTGGCTTTTACAATACGGATGACACCAACGGACTGACTATGAAAGAGTTTAAGAGTGGATATACTATTTATGCATTTGATTTGACTGCTGACAGCGATATTAGTGCACCCTATCGTCAAGCGAACGTGCCTCATAATATTCGTTTGGATTTGACGTTCAAAAGAACACTACCTGAGACGATCAATGTATTAATTTATGCAGTCTTCGATTCAAATATTGAAATTACAAAGTATCGTGACGTGATTCTTCAGTATAATCGTTAATGAGTTGGTTGACTGCTGACGATATTAAAACTAAAGTACAGCGTAATGCAGACGAAGCGACGTTGAAAGCTTTCGATAATGTCTATTCGCTCGATACCTTACCACCTGCAGTAAATCACTATCCCATCTTTATTGTGCTAAACACTCATTCGCAGAATTTAGGCGGTGAGCATTGGAAAGCGATCTTTATTGGAGAAGACCAACGTGGTGAACTATTTGACTCTCTTGCTCAACCTCCAAATATACCAACACAGCAGTGGTTGAGAAAACATACGCGTCAATATCAGCGAAATGAACGCATACTACAACATCCACTTTCATCAACGTGTGGTGCTTTTGTACTGTACTTCATCTTAAAACGTTTACATGTATCTCGATTTGTATCTGTTATTCAAAACTTTTCATGTAATCCATCCTCTAATGAAAAAATGATTTGTAAGTTCTATCATGATTTGAAATAAAAACATCATGTTGGAAAAATTGTTTTTTATTTTACAATCCGCTGGGTACGTACATACTCGATGAGATAGTCTAGGATCACATTTGCTTGTACATGAGATTTTAGTCCAGTAATGATCACTTTACTATTATGAAAGATTGCAACATGCACAGGTAACCAACAACTAATGAGAGCTGCAGGAAAAAGTTCGGGTTCATAACACAAATTGTAACTGCTGGTACGAATCTTCAAAAATGATACACTTTCACTCAATTGAGTAGAGATCACCATATTGTCCACAGTCAGATTCGACATCACACACCTCTCCCTCTTCCATATCCGACGTAGTAGTCTCTGTAGCTCTAAGCGCATTGACTGCGCCGATGAATGAGAAAGGGCGCCGAGAATCTGTACAGTCCCATTTGGGAAGAGTTGAAGATTCCGTGAATTGTTCATCTTCACCACTAACATTTGAGGACGGCCCGGGTAATACTTGCTGTTTGGAAGGTGTTGGTGTAATGTTGTGAGATCGATTTTGGTGTAGAGTCTGAAGCGACGGAGAATGTTGACGATGGTGTAGCGATGGCGCTTCATGATGAAAGAATGAGTAAATTGAGCGATGTACCTTCCTTTTATACTTTTCCCAACTACCTTGATGAAATGTGAAGTTAGTATATAGTTGGGAATGATAGAGTTGAATTCGCAGTTTGTTGACGCACAACCAGATGCGATTTCCAATACGTGAATGTCTTTTCATATAGAAGTATTTCAAAACCTTTATGATATGATGTAGAGATTGAAAATGACGATAAGATAAAGCAAACTCTCTTCTCACATTTCCAGTTGAATCTTTGAAATAGACGTTTCGATCATGATCCGTTTCAATACGTTGTAGGGAATCTAATTTCCAACTCATGGTGCGTGGTAGTCATGTCTGATTAAGATTTGCATAGTAGGGCGATGAACTCACGACGAATAAATGTCATGATGGAGCGATGTATGTATCTTCTATACTTCTCCCAATTGTATTTGCGAAATGAGAAACAGTTTGCGAAATGAGAATGGCAGATTTGAATTTCATTTCTGTAATGTTGACACCAAACTTGATCACCCAAGGAGATGAATCTTAATGTTTCAAAATATTCCAAATCCCTCATGATATCATTGAGGTTGACAAATTGTCGCCATGTTAATGTAATACCTCTTGATGTATGACCATGAGAATTTTTGAAATGTACGTTTCCATTACGATCAACTCTGATATATTGTAGAGAGTCCAAAATCCAAGTCTTCATGATGTTATGCAAAGCCGCAGATCAGCAATATCAAAATGTCGTTTTATCATATTTTGCTTAGCAATGCGGCCGCAAATAGATTTGCTAGTAATCGAGCCGCACTCTTTTCTACTCCCATTGATCATGCACAACAGCTAAATGGAAAGTGGGAAGTGGGTGTCACTCAACTTGTTCATAGCAACTGTGTCTATACTTTTGATCATGAGGTGATGACTATTAATATGAGACGCACAGCTGCTTACCAATGTGAAAAGGGCTGTCGAGTATACATTCCACAGTGGCCAAAGAAAGATCTCTTATCATGTAAAAAGTTTATATATGATTTCTTGAATAAAGCGTGTAAACATATTGTCCAATTTACTCCGCACAATGATGATCATAATTATGTACATCATGTAGTTGAGAAAGATTGGATTGTTGGTTTAAGTCCAAGTTTAAGAAATGATTTAGGTTACCTCGCTAGCGCCTTAACAAGCTATGATAATTATAACGTTAATTACCACATAAGTGGTCATAAACAGTTAATATATCGAGAGGAAGCTTATTATGTAGATCTTATTGCAAAGAATGAGAAGACGTTGGTGAAGAAGATTGTGATTAAGCCAAGAAAGACAAACATGACTCCTGAAACATTATTGAAGAAATTTAATTATCTCCTTCGAGTTGATGGTAAACAAGTGGCAACATTGACTTATATCAAATCATCTAATCATATTGCAATAAGTAAATTAAATGATGATGATCTAGTATTAGTTTGTTCAAAAGATTTTCATCAGTTCTTACGACATCGTTCTGCAGCTGTTCATGGAAAATTTGATATGCAACATTTACCATGTGAAAGGTCAAATCAATTTGATACAGAATGGACCGTATCTTTATACAGAAAGTGTGTAGAGCCTTTAGGTGGTATCTTACATGAAACAAGAGTGTTGATGCCTCGCATTATTACTTCAGTTAAATTGGTTGTAGATTATTTAAATGAAGTGATTAATGAGCAACAAATTTCATTTTCTGAAAAAGAAGGTGTTTTGTCTCTCACTATAAGTGGAAAAGGTATTGAACTAATTATGGATAAAAATCTAATGGACATTTTGGGTTTTGATCAAAATATCTTTAAAAGTGGTACTGTAACCAAAGCTAGCGCAGACATGTCGCTATCGCGTCGTATTAACTATTTTCAGATATATTCCAATATTGGTGAAGATGTACGTGTGGGAGATGTTGAAGCTCCATTGCTAGCAATGATACCATACCAGCCAAAAAGCTGCAGTATTTTATCTGAGCATACTTTCAAGAAAGTGCATTATACAAAGCTGAAATCAAACTACATCCCACAAATTGATATTGCAATTTATGACGATGCTGGTGCGTTGATTCCTTTTCATAAAGATGCTGTGACAAGTATCACACTCCATTTCCGAATGAAGAGTTAATGCAAAAGTATGCTAATATATTTTTCCAATGTGAATAATATGGAAAGTGAAAATAAGGACTCGTTTCTAATCTACTTGCCCAGTAATGCTTCTATGAATAAATTTCCCAAAAATAAACCATCAGACTATCGAGTAGAATTAAATCGCCCACTACATTTAGAAGGTGAATGGGAGGTTGGCGTTTCTAGTATTTGCTATGATAGCAATATTCAGAATGTGAATGATTTGGAAGAAATGATATTGACTCCTCGCACCCATGATGGAATAACGATGAATAATGCATTCCAGTTCCCATACAATTTAACGTCAGATGGAAAGTGGAACTATGAATGGATTCAGATAAAATCAGATTATTATGGTCCATTTGGGAATGAGAAAATTATTAAGGCATTCAACAGTGGTAATACTTCCATCATGAAGAATAAGGATCAGAAAGTTTATGAGTTTACTATCTATCATTGGAGTGGGAGACAGTTCCTTCGCTTTCATTCTTTTACTAAAGGTCTTACACTGAGGTTGGATAATGAATTCTATCCACATCTCGGTTTTGGCCATGGACTACATCTAACGTCAATTGCTACTGCAAATGTTAAAAAAGTTTATTCAAATCGAATCAACAAATTTCATTATAAATTTAAAATATTTGATGAAGATGTTGTAGAATGCGAAGAACGCATCATTTTGAAAAAGCGTGGTGTTCAACCTTTATCACTTATTGAGTTAGTAAAACGATGGAATGAGACTGTGGGTAAGAAGTATGGAGAGAAAATTATGGCGGACAAAAATAAGTTGGTTATTCAGAAATATAATGACAAACTTACAGTTTATTTCTCTCCAACCTTGCGTCATTTTGTAAGACATCCAACACCTATTATTGGAAGCGGTCTGGTGTATGCTTCTCATGAATATCACACTAAAGCTGATTCAGTTAATGATGAATGGTGGGTGGACATCTATGGTGATCGCATCAAGAAAATTTACCAGTCTTATCAAGAATCTAAAGTTGCTATCAATATAATGCCGCGTCTATATCATACAGTTGAAAGCTTCATTCATGTAGTAAATCCTTATATACAACAGAAGTTGAAGCATGTGATGAAAAGTAAATATGATGTAGAGACACACCACATTTCGTTTTCAATTGAAAATCAACGCGTTGTTCTGAAACTGGGTGATGACATTCAATGTCAATTGAGTAAAAATTTGAAAAAACTCTTTGGTTTTTCAATGCTACAAAATATGTTTACTGCTGCGCATACGATTGGTATAGAAACACCAATGACACTTGATAAACATGAACAACACCTTTACATTCAAAGTGATTTGATTCTACCTATTTCTGTTGGTGAGAAAAAAGAATACATTTTACGTGATTTCATTCATGATAAAGACGCTTCATATGGAATAGTCGAGAAGATGTTTGAATCTATTTTCTATCATCCCGTCGTCAAACAAACTATACCCTCTATTGCTATCAAAATTACAAATGGTTTACATGAGTGCATCCATGTCAAAGATACTAAATCCCTCGTAACTTTAGTGTTTCGGAAAACAAAGTGAAGTCATTGTGATATGTTTATTGAAATAAAAATATGTGTATGAAAAAGTCTTTTCACAGATAAAGGGGGAATGGGCTGACTGTAGGCATATATTCACAAGGAAGAAACGATCTCATGCGATACATAAAACAACCATGTATATCTACAAAAAGCAACATCAAAATACTGAGATAAAGTTGATTATGTCAATACATCTCCTGAATGTGGTAGCGTGAGTTTTATTCTTTTGGGTGGAGGTATGTTTGTGTCAGGATGTCCATGTGGAAGAGATGTGTTATGTCCTATCCAACACCTCTTATCCTCCCATGCTGAAAGCGCTCGTTTCTTGAACGTGTGCGTTTTCACAGTATGAACTTGAGATTTTAAGATTGTCATATTGACAAACGTTATAGTTTTATTTTTATAGGCCTTCTTATAGGACCGATGTTTCATTTTGTGAACAATGGATTTTGATATACCTTTAGCACGCTTAATACTATCTGCACATTCTTTTAATTTCATGGAATACATTTTAGGACGGAGGAGAATCATTTCATCTATTTCCTTTCCTGCTGTTTCATCCTTAAAACAACCAAGTTTGGCTTTATTCTGTATGGAATAGAGTGGATGAGTGGGATTGTAGTTAGATGTGTCGAAATATTTTTCTAATGACTTACCTACTTCATTAAAATTTAAATCTTTTTGAGTGGTAATTCCTAAAAAGAAACTATCTGTATCACCACCCAGCAAGCGAACCTCTTTCACGAGAGGGCATGGTTTTAATATTTTGTAGAAGAGTTGATACATTTCAAGCTTGGAATAATCTAAAACGGCTTGCCCAATATAGATGGGTTTGCACAACTCAACTTCTGATTTTATCATTTTAACACCTACAAGATCCTCATCGATGATGTCTCTATCAATGAAAAGAGGTGATGAGGTCAATTTGTGATATTTTTGTTCATCAACGACTAGTTTGTAGTTCATACGTTTTCTAACATCCTCCATGGTCTTTCCGAAAAGACTGTTATTCTTATATTTATAAAAATCCTTTTCAAAATTATTTTGGGCGAGTGCACGTTTTTGACTATTACTATCTATGTAGGGTTTGAGGAAGGCTTTCTGTCTAAATTTGATAATGCGGTGAACTGACTTTAGAAGCATGCCAATTTCTAAATAGAATTTTAGTATGCAGAAGTGCACGAGATAATTTTTCTTATCATATTGGGTGAGGAAAAGTTTGCGGTATGGTTTGTACCTTGGCTGTCCACACTCTGTTAAGTTATTATGAAATTGTGACATGAATGGTGAAAACATATCTTCAGTCACTTCACCAGATTCAGGTGCGAGTGGGAAATCAGCAGTTTTATTTTTAATACTATTTGGATAAATCAAATCCACTTCAAAATAATATCCCCAATCATCTTCATCTGGAATCTTCAGAATGTTTGAAGGGTTGGAGTAATACGCAAGCTCATCTTGATTTAACCAACTAAACTCGGAGTGAGGTAGTGGTTTAGACAGTGAACTGCCATATAAATTATTTTGGTCATAGTACTTTAGGTGGATATGATCATTACCTACTGTTTTAGATTTTATGTGATGTTTATTCACAAATGTGAGACCACCGCGTATTCCGCGCTCAAATATGTTATACATCTCGGGGTCTTGTAAGAGATGGATGGTCTCACCAGTCATTTTAAAGGCTGATTTAAAGGACATGGCTGGTAGACTGACAAAGTGGACAGGATCTAATTTGTCTTCTTCTAATGCCACTCGTCGAAATTCCTGAAAGACATCAGCCAGCAAAATGACATCTAATTCTAAGTAAGCGATCATATAATCGCCAAACGTTTTACAATCAAATTTTAACCATGCCTCTTGAGCATGTTCATAGTCCTCTACTGGACAATCTTGACCCGTCAAATCGTTTTGGAATTTGTCAATGGAAGGAAGGGTTGTTTCATTTAGTTTAGACATTGAGCTAAAATACGCATAGGGAAAGACTCCTTTGCGAGTGATTATTTCATCCGTTAAGTTTGGATAGTGTTTCTTCAAAGTTTGACTATGGGGAAGAAACTTGAGATTACGAACGAGAGAAGCTAGTGACGCTGACATGAATTGGAATGAATCTAAAAATTTTATTTCGAAGAAGACTGTCTTATTTTCTTTAGTTTTATCTACTGGTACTTTTGCTGTCATTGCCATGAATTTTTCTCTCGTTTGCGCTATTACATTAAACTGCCACGATTTCATCTGGCTCAACCCTCCTTTTATGAGCATATGACTGTCATAGCCCTTAAAGTTATGAAAAATGACGGGTAGTACACGACGTCTCAACCTAAGTGAAAAGTTACATTTGGAGCAGAGTGCGTTTCTAAATTTACCAGTGATGTGATCATGATCACGCACTTTCTTAATTTTATCGTCATCAAACGTTTTATGACATTTAGGGCACGATGTGCAACTTTCAAATTTCTGTTTGTCTTCATCTGACATATGTAGTGACTTACGCTGCAATTGGGAATCATATGATTGTTGAAATTTAGCAGCTTTATCGAGAAATTCTAGAAATTTTGAAATACAATCTTCACCTTGCCAAGTATGCATTTTGTTTTGCCTATTTCTAAAGTGGTCATGGCATACTTCATAGCAGGATATGGCTGCTGGCTTGTGGATGATATCATCAATGTAGCATTCTATGTCTGCGTAAATGACACGCAGGGGACTTAATTCGTCACCATTATCCCTATGTGAAAATATTTTATCTTTGGGCATGCGTTCCATTTGTAATTTACCTCGCTTGCACCATTCATAGTGAGTTTCAAATTTATCTTTACTCCAAAATGAGCGGATGCAGCGGTCGCATACAAAATGTTCACCTCTTTTAGAGTGCCCCAAGTGTGTGTACAAGCGAGAGATTTTGGGAATACCACAGTAGTGCCATTCCTCGCTATCATCTTGTTTTACTAATAAGAGGTTGACTACACGTTCATAACAAGTTGAACGTGAATTATAGCGGGCACCCTTCAACCCCTTCTCCCACACGTGAACGACAATTTTAATCTTATTATGTTTTTCGAACGTTTCTACATCTTTGATATTCATGTTGTTACTATCACAACCTTCAAAGTCTAGTTCATCCTCCCACTGTCTATAGCTATAGGTGCGATCTCGATGCGCGTTGATATCATTATAGTGAAGGATGGATAGGACTGCGTATTTGAAACACTGCGATTTACAATCGACATTGATGACAGCTTTCTTATTATACAACGTTTTTGGTAGTTTAAATGTGCCTCGAGCTGCATGACTTTCTAATAGGGAAATTTTGAATATGGCTGAGTCCACACCATCAAAAATGAGAGCGCTGTCGTGTTGATTGAATTTATCTACATTTGATTTTAAACATTGAATGTGAAAATTTAGCCAAGACTCGCAGTCTACAACTTCGGTTGCGGAAGAGGAAGGAACATGAAACTGTATTCTCTCCGTCACTTGACCCGTTTGAAAATCTATTTTAATATATTTTAGTTTAAGGTAGATGAGCGCCTTCATTCTAAAATTGTCTAAATTGTTGAAGAGCGCTTCGATAATGTTAGAATTTTGAAGGAGCCACTCAGGAAAATCTACTATTTGAGTATTGGACTCCATGCAGTAGTCGCGTACTAAATTATTATGTGAAACATTAATGAGGGAGATGGTAGAGGTACCGTTGGTGTAGTGATCATTTGCATGCGTGTGTTGAAGTCTGTGCGAAGATCGCTGAAAGTGACTATCAAAAGAAAGAGGGCACAAATCGCAAGGAAAGGAGATGTCATCGTCAGAATCAACTTCACCTCCGGAGATTGACGCCGCTTTGCGTTGACACACACGTTGTTTGATGTGTCGAAGGAGACTGTGCTTCCTTGTAAAAATATGTCCGCAGTCGGCACATTCCCACTCGTTGCCTTGTCGCGAGAGTCCTGAGCTGGAACTAACATCACCTGAAAGAGAAATCATTCTATCATCTCTGTTTAAGTCTCAGTGTATTGTTACAACCTACCTTCACTCAACAACTCTAAACTTTCCTCGAGAAGGGAGGGCGTTGGTGATGAAGTTGATGCCTGAAATTGAGGAAGATGCTATTAGCCACACGTTTGAGGGAGATGAGTGAAGAAATTTTCAACTTACCATTTCAACGAAATCAAGTTTAAGGTTGATTCTTCAACAAGATAGAGACTTCAGTAGAGAACAGTTTACTTACACGTCTCAAAGACAGAGTGAAATGACACGGATGTCACTTTACAGATATACTTTCATATTCATCATTCATTGGCTGTTCATTCTGATTGGTTGCTTGTTTATACTTAAGAATTAGAAAACATTTCAAAGTTATTATTCACAGTCAACATGACAAGCCCTCCGACAACACCGAACACAAAATTCTCTTCTCCATGCTCAACACCAAAGGCGCTCGTTGCACCAAACGCTCCAACGAAGGGGAAGGTGGAGAAAATATACCGACTCGACAATATCAGAAAGTTGTCATTACCAGCGGACGACGAAGAGGAGAGTGTATGTGAGAAGGAGTGTCCCGACTTAACAGGCGTGAGGTGGAAGTATCTGCAGTACGATACTGATGATGTGATGGAGATCACCAGCACCAAATTCCTCCACCAATTATGGGAATGGTACACCCCTAACTCCCAGCCACGAACTATGGCGGAGTGGGAGTACATCGACAAAGTGAGGCTCGCGGTAGAAGAACGATTGAAGCAAGTGAACTGTTTTTGCGATCTATGTGAAGTCAGACTCTGGGACGATATTGACGATGAAGACCTTTTGAAATACATGCCATAATAAATTTTTATTTCGTATTATCTTTGCTTTCATACTGACTTACTTGAATGGGGCTTCAGTGGATGATTTAACCATGTATACTTTTTCATTTGGAAATAGTAGCACGCTTAGTCTAACTTGTAAATCTTATAACATTTCATATGGGCGATGATGGTAGATGAAATAGTGTTAAATAAAATTAAAATAGCTTACACTTCTGATACAGGGATAGCAATCGACTGCGATCCATGTGTAAAGAGCTTGTTAGACTACGGATGGGCTTAAGTGGATGATTTAACCATGTATACTTTTTCATTTGGAAATAGTAGCACGCTTAGTCTAACTTGTAAATCTTATAACATTTCATATGGGCGATGATGGTAGATGAAATAGTGTTAAATAAAATTAAGATGGCTTACACTTCTGATACAGGGATAGCAATCGACTGCGATCCATGTGTAAAGAGCTTGTTAGACTACGGAAGAGAGAAGTGTGTTATGTTGCGTGTGGCGCGTGAGTGTCCTCCCATTTCATTCCATTCATCAATTCGTCTCATTGATAGAGACAGGTAGAACTCATGGTTCTCATAACGTATGCAATGGAAAGTTTTAGGCAACCTTCGACAGTTGGCTAAATGTCGCCCTGGCGCGAATGCATACTACGTTGAGACAGAGGCAATCACTTGCAAACATGACGCAGAGAGGTTTAACAAGATTGACCATTGCCGAATGTCCCTTGCGGTATACATAGCTACGGGTTTCACCGCCGCCCTTTACAGGAACGCCCGTCGAAAGGAAGTATTACACCGAACTTCATTTGCAACGTTCAAGTTGACTGATATCAGATTCAACTTAATGATAGTATTCGCCAGTCCGAAGACTGCCCAGGGCAAACCGCGTGGAGGTTCTATCATGTCTTGCCCCATGGTGGCCCTTAAGAGAGCCGGTGGTTCGTTCTCGGGAGTAACAAGTTGACTATTGGCTTGAATAGTCAATAGGTATGACGGTTAGGTTCTCATATACCCTATACCGCCTAGGTCGTGCTGGTGCATCTGGCACCTTTCGGATGCGGGTGGTATTCGGAGTCCACACCTCATCCGTCCAAACGATCTTCTTGATCTTCCCCTTCTTTTCATCCTCTTCATCCCACTCGTCGAGGATGATGAAGTCGGCAATGGCGTTGTCTTCATCCCACTCGTCGAGGATGATGAAGTCGGGAATGCTGTTGGCATGAGAAGTTACTTCCATCGTGACTTCAAATTGAATGAGAAGCGCTACAATCTTCTGGCTTATATAGGGTTTTCAACAATGAATTGCTCAACAGCGAATCAGAATGCTTCAGGGATGGCAATCGACTGCATAACGTTCAAGTTGACTGATAGCAGATTCAACTTAATGATAGTATTCGCCAGTCTGAAGACTGCCCAGGGCAAACCGCGAGGAGGTTCTATCATGTCTTGCCCCATGGTGGCCCTTAAGAGAGCCGGTGGTTCGTTCTCGGGAGTCGTCATCTTACAGCCTACCGATTCTGCTGAGAGAGTCTTTGACTCTCTCCTTGGTAGCAGTGTCGACTTCCACGCTAATTGGTATGTGACTGAAAAGTGGAATGTAGCGCCATTCCGTTGGATTGTCAACACTTGCTGTCATCGGATTGCCAATCCGAGCAAGATTGTTGTAGACTCTGTCGTGCTCCTCTAGTCTAACAAATTGATCAAATAAATTTCGCGGCCTTAACTGCGGTCCGCGAGGAGAGCTGACTTGACTGTTCGGCGTCTGCATGATTGAAATGAAATGAAATGAGAGGAAGTGGTTTATATACCCCTCTAACGCGACGCAACGTTCAAGTTGACTGATAGCAGATTCAACTTAATGATAGTATTCGCCAGTCTGAAGACTGCCCAGGGCAAACCGCGTGGAGGTTCTATCATGTCTTGCCCCTAGGTGGCCCTTAAGAGAGCCGATGTTTCGTTCTCGGGAGTAACGTGATGGGGTGGTGAAGGCGGGCAAAGATCTGCAGTGAAAATGATATGTATTAGAATAGGATGTACTATCTTATTTGCTTTTCACTTACCAAGTTAGCCATCCTTAGGCAGTCTCGCTCGCTTCCTAACAAAAAATTTAGGCAAATGTCCGCGCATTCTCAGTGTGGCATGCAAACATTTCTTGGTCGGATGGCCATTGTATCATATGATGGACTCGTCGAGACTTTGATTTACAAGGACTTGTCCGTCCAAATGATTATCCCGAATAGGGATGTGAAACTCAAACAACCTATCCTCATTCACACGATTCCATTCATCCCTCATGCGCTCCAACTTCTCAAACGCCTGTCTCTCATCACCCCGCCGAGCCACATTCCTCTCCAACTCAACATTCCTCGCTCTCAACACACTCATCTCCTTCATCATCTCCTCAAACTTCGCTTCTGCATCTCTCATTCTTCTCTCTGCAGCACTCGCCCTCTTCTCACAGTCATCATTCTTCTCTTCCAACTCTCGCGTCTTATTCTTCAAATCAGTCACACTACGCCTCATTCGAATATTCTCATCCGCTATCTCCTTCGACTTCAGTTCCTTCTTTTTCAACGCATCTAACTCATTCACGACTTCATCCTTCACCTTCTTCAAACTCTCATACTTATTTACCAACAAATCATGCGCCATCTGCTGCGACACATGCTTCTTCTCTTCATCCTTCAACCACCTCGCCGACTGCACACGAATCCCACCACTCTTCACTTTTGGGGAAGATGAGCTCTGCGGGGGGTCCTCAACAACTATGTTGGAGACCTCCGAGGAAGAAGAGCTCAACTTCCTCGCACGCTTCCTCACACGCTCCCTATCTAAATCCACATCATCCTCATCATCACTCTCAAGCACTCTCTTTCGCTCAATCTCAGCCTCCAACGAAGCAACTGCTTTCGCCAACTCATCATTCTCAACAACATTCTCCACCTTGCCGTCTCGCTCTATCGCCAACATTCGCTCCCTCTCTTCAACAATCAACTGCGTGAATCTCAGGTCATTCACCAAACCTCCACTGCAATCTGCATGCACTCTGTAAAATCGCGCCTCATCCTCATCACCCTTCAACACTCTACACTTTACACACGCAACCCTATTCAGGATAATCATGTGGTCAGTGCCCGCTTTCTTAACATGCGCCTTGGCGTCCGCACTGCGATTTATTCGACCGCACACACACACATTTTTTTTGTCATTTGCCATTACAGAGATTTCTCGTTAACTGTAAGATAATGAAATTTGTATAAGTTTGGAATCATGTAGTACAGTCATATTCCTAAAGCATTACACTTAGTGAGGAATGATAGATTTGAGTGTAGTGAGTGGCACTCGATCCCGTCGACAGCCCGAAGGCCTTGTACTGATCACTAGGGAAGTGAGAGATCTTCCCCGATACCCGCTATTTACAGCTGAAGACATCATTGTCACTGCCCCGAAGTGGTAACAGCAACGCCGAGTCAAAGGTAGTGATCAGTAGCTGGGATCTAACCCCTCAAAGCTGCCTTAGACTTAGTTAAATTTCAAATCTGATAGCAGATTTGAACTCAGCATACTTGAAAACCTTAGTCTACATGTTAAAACTTTGAAAAAACTGAAAATTAAGAATTTTTAAAAAATTCCGCATTTTACTACTCATACTACTTTTAAAAATTTTATCAGTAGTAAAGACACTATCAAACTCTATCACACAAACTTTGAAGTAAGAAGATAGCTTGCCTACTTCAAAAGATAGAGTCCTTTGAAACACCCGATATCGGGAGCTCAGAGCGACGACCGTCGCTTACCTCGTCTTTCGATGAAGTGATCAGACTTACGTTGTCGGGGGTTTATATATGCTCGGAAGAAAACTTAAAATGGCTCTATCTCCGAAAGTTTTCATCGTAGCGACATGCGGTTTGTTGCAAACGATTCGTCTCATCATTCTCTATCATATGACACCTAAACCATTCTCATATGACCACGGGAAGTTGGTGCGTCAGCACATGTCCATGTAACATGCCACTAGTGAAAAAATTCCTAAATGTGGGAGCTCCAGTGTGGTGAAAATTTTGAAAAATTTAAAACTTCCGAATTTCGACCTGGGACCTTTACCAAAACATTTTTCATCAAATTTCACTGACCCCCTCCCCCCTCGTTCGGAGAAATTTGATGAAACAAACTTTGGTCAGGGTCCCAGGTCGAAATGCCACACTTTGGAAAATTTTCAAAATTTTGACCATACAAAGTCACTCTGACACTTAGGATTTTTTCAGGTGAGCTCCGACCGAAAATGTTGTAACAGCTCTAACTTTTGAACGGTTGGTCCGATTGACTCGCAACAAAAAATGTCACCGAGCAGTTTTTTCTCCTCTTTCAAACGAGTAGCTGTAAGACAAAATCCGTCCACTAGAACCAAAGTTAGGAGATTGCTGTCGGGGGGGGGGGTCAGTGAAATTTGATGAAACAAACTTTGGTCAGGGTCCAAGGTCGAAATGCCACACTTTGGAAAATTTTCAAAATTTTGACCATACAAAGCCACTCTGACACTTAGGATTTTTTCAGGTGAGCTACGACATTCCACCCTCCCAACCTGGCCGGCACACCACGCCAACCTGGAGAGCGCAGCACAAACCACCGCTCGCTACGTCGGCCGGCCAGAGGGGGGGACGTCAGACACGAAGCAACACGACGGCTCACCACGACCGACTCGACTGACAGGAGGGGGGGGGGACGTCAGACTCGAAGCAACACGACGGCTCACCACGACCGACTCGGCTGACAGGAGGGGGGACGTCTGCGACGGTGGCCATCTTGCGCGGTCCAGTGGTGGAGTTTTACTTACTACTCACTGTGCTTTATTGATTGACTAGACTGGAACACTTGCAAAAGCAGCGGATATTGACAATAGATACAGTAGATTGTGATAATGTGATAATTGTGATAGGATGAAGTAAAGTGTACAAACAGACACTTTTCGTTGGTGTAACTGCAAATTTTAACATAGAAATTTCAGTAAAATTGTTGATATACTTTAACGAAAAGTGTCTGTTTGTACACTTTACTTCATCCTCTGTCACTGAATGATAACTCATTTGAAAGATCATGATCTGTAGATGATTTCTATAATAACCAGTTCAACAAAATACCAATTTGTGTAACTTTTATGAGCACAAATTCGAAAAAATGGAGTCAACACCTTAAATGTCACAATTTTACCACAGGAAATACATAGGTTTTTGTTATCATCTCTATTTCTGAAAAGCAAATGATCTGATCCGGCAGACGCGAAGTTTTGCAGTAGGTTAGAGGTGTACTATGCTATGTGAAAGTTTTATGCACTACCTCGTTCCCTGCACAACTTCACGCTAGCTCCCGGACTAAGAGGTCGCTTCGTGAAAATTTGTTGACTAATGCTGTGAATAGATGGCGCAATCGGCCACTTTTATCGATGAACTGATTGAATAGGTTGCTGAGATTTTTGTGTAGTAACATTTATTGAATAACGGTAACAAGCATGCATTATAAATCAATGGTTGAAAGAGATAAAATAGATACAGCTGGTAACTATCATACAGCGAGCAATGATAACCATACAGGACTTTGGCAGTGTTTAGGTAAGGAGCAAAGAAGCATTGGTTATGAACGTAGCTACTACAACGAACAGACGAAATAGGAACAGACAAATCCTTAAAACGTTTCGTGACTTCATGGTAGTGTTGATTCACTCTACTATCCCAAGGTGGGAGCAAAATATCATCAATGATAAGATTGGGAAATACTTTCCTCTCCTTACCAGGATTATTACAAAAGATGCGTATAACATTGAAAGCAGCTAACCATCGTTTAAAGTCAATAAGAATAGCACTCTTACAAGAAAAGCCATAGTCTTGCAAATATTTCAGATTAAGTCCATGAATGTGTTTTCTCGCCCATTGATCAACATTGGGATCGCAGTTGGCATGTTGATGATAGACACTAACAATCTGATATGTCCAATTGTTCATAGCAATAGCACTGAGCTCCTGTACAGATTCACCCTCAAAATCCATAAAAATGATGATAGAAGCCTAAAACGGAAATTTACACATCTAAGGAAACGTTCTATAACATATTACAAAATGAAGAATTACATCGATGCTTTTCACGACAAAATACACAAATGATATGATGGCAACGAAGAAGTAAAATGTATCTAATAAGACCACGTCTACGACACTCAAAGCACATAAGCGAATTGTCATAGGGTAGAGTTAGGAAAGGACTAGTAATTCTTCTTCTTTGATTTGCGTTTTGAGGCGGCATTCTTCTCCGACTTGCGCTTCGTACCACTGCTGTTAAGGATTTGATCAATTATGTCATCCACGTTGGGTGGTTTTGGAACATATAGGATGGATTCCATATGCATGGAGAGAGAGGCTATTTTATTATCCTTGTGCCGACCATAATATAGCCCATTCACTTTGAAAAGGATATCCCAAGTACCTTCTCCGAGCTCGTCGCATGTGATGGGTGTTGAATGATCTCCCTCCTTCTTATAGTAAGTGCACCAATGTGATACCGGTAGGCAAATTTGATTACCATCCCAAATCTTTCTATAGGGAGTATCCTTGTCATCTCTCGCCTTCCACTCTTGAGCAAGAGGAGTAGGAATGTCCATATTTAATGTCACGTACTCCTCAATAATATCAAGTTGGTGGCGAATGTACGGACTCACGGGGATCAGTATGTAGTCCCCATACTGATTGTGCATTATCTTGACATCCGTGGAAGGGAGCATTCCCGTTTGGAGTACTACGCTATGATCGTCATAACGCAAGACTTGTTTAAATTTACGCTGTAGCGGTGTAGGATTATGTACCTTGGTTGTTTCTTCCACTGGCCTCAGTTGTAGATGATCTGATCGTAGCGAACCTTGTAACGTTTGACCGCCATTTTGTCCTACTAGTGCAGCAGATGGAGTAGATGCCTGAAAATGAAAAAGATTGTATTAAGTTTACGTTCAAGGGAGGAGAGGGAGGGAAGTAGCGACTTACCATTTTAGTTGGATAATAGAATAGAGAGAGAGAGAGAGAAAATGTGCGTCCGTCACTCGTGCGATTCAACGATGGAATGATTCTCATTGTGGTACGCTCGCTATTTATATAGAAATGCTTGATTCTCATTGGATGATGATCCTCATTGGACAATAACATCAAGCTGATTCCAAATCTGGCCTCCGTTTACCAATCCGAGCCTTCATTCGCCCGCTGGAGCTGTTTCTTGGTAAATTCTAACTCTTGTCGTTTTTTCACCAATCTCCCAAATCTTGAATGGCGTCTCACATTTAAACGAAGACAGATATGAACAAACCGTTTCTTTTAGTGAATTTGTCTCACTCTTAGCTTTCAAACGAGCTATTGCACGACTTTCTACGATAACTAGAAGCAAAATTGGAAGTTTGGTGCCGGGGGGGGGAGGTCAGTGAAATTTGATGAAAAATGTTTTGGTCAGGGTCCCAGGTCGAAATGCCACACTTTGGAAAATTTTCAAAATTATGACCATACAAAGTCACTCTGGCACTTAGGATCTTTTCAGGTGAGCTCCGACCTAAAATCTTTGTAACAGCTCTAACTTTTGAACGGCTGGTCCGATTGACTCGCAACAAAAAATGTCACCGAGCAGTTTTTTCTCCTCTTTCAAACGAGTAGCTGTAAGACAAAATCCGTCCACTAGAACCAAAGTTAGGAGATTGCTGTCGGGGGGGGGGGGGGGTCAGTGAAATTTGATGAAACAAACTTTGGTCAGGGTCCAAGGTCGAAATGCCACACTTTGGAAAATTTTCAAAATTTTGACCATACAAAGCCACTCTGACACTTAGGATTTTTTCAGATGAGCTACGACATTCCACCCTCCCAACCTGGCCGGCACACCACGCCAACCTGGAGAGCGCAGCACAAACCACCGCTCGCTACGTCGGCCGGCCAGAGGGGGGGACGTCAGACTCGAAGCAACACGACGGCTCACCACGACCGACTCGACTGACAGGAGGGGGGGGACGTCAGACTCGAAGCAACACGACGGCTCACCACGACCGACTCGGCTGACAGGAGGGGGGGACGTCAGACTCGAAGCAACACGACGGCTCACCACGACCGACGCGGCTGACAGGAGGGGGGGGACGTCAGACTCGAAGCAACACGACGGCTCACCACGACCGACTCGGCTGACAGGAGGGGGGGACGTCCGCGACGGCGGCCATCTTGCGCGGTCCAGTGGTGGAGTTTTACTTACTACTACAGTGCCTGGGTTGGACCCGCTGGTAGTCTTGCATATTATGAAAATAATTCTCTCCATGGTGGAAGCCATGCGAGTCATCAACTTCTTCATATTCTTGGAATCATTTTGGTTTGTGAATCACCAAAAACAGAGCACTGACGGTTGAGAACAAAGTCGAAATGTAAATTGGTGAGATTTGGACTGACTTCAGTCATCGTCGATCATAGACATAAACTGTTTATCTGAAGTTCGCTAGGATGGAATTTGACTCAAGGTTGCGGCACATCTGGGGGAACTAAGTTGGGGCATGAAGAACCAATTAAAAGCTTCGATTTACTCATGTGACTGATTCTAACCCAATGATACAGACGTTGCCAGGTGCATCTAAGTGAAAATGCGTGCGATTTATGTGCCGTTATTGTGCATTGCATGAAGCTTAATTTCCATTCTAGAGGTTTTATTGTTGTCAATTTCTATGTCGTCGATTGAACGCGCATGGAAGGCACAATTGTTTGACGCATGCGAAGGTTAATAACCCAACACTGTCGAGCTTCAAATGTACGATTAGTGATAGAATAGGTTCTATTGAACGAAATTTAGTAATTCGGAATGCGTTTTAATCACCGTTACATGCTTCACTCAGAAATGTTCTCAGATCACGAAGTTCGAGAACATCAACATACTTTGGAAATCAAAGATATTGTTCCTCATAGAATCGGTTCTACTTTACGGAAACTAGCAATTCGGAATGCGTTTTAATCGCCACATCATGCTGAACTCAGAAATGTTCTAAGTTTGACATGATGTAAAAGATCATTGGTTGGTCAAACACCAAAATCGTGCGATTTACTCGCGGCAAAATGAAAACGCGTGACTTGTGTGAAAGGATCCATAGGCTGTAATGTATAAACAAACAACCGCGCGACTTCCGTGCTGCAAAAGGTCGCATGTTGGAAACAGTCGAGTAGTAACTACATGTAGTAAATTTTAGATATTCTGATAGCAAATTTCCTGCTGATTTCGATGGATGCCAAAGCATGAATTGTTCTAAAATAATTGTCGAAATTATCTTTTCTGTTATTAAGATCACGGATGTTAATGCTTGAAACCTTTAAGAATCCTAAATTGAAAATGACGGAACCCATTAACACTTACATCAATGTTAACTTTTAGTCAATTTCTGATTCAATAATAGTTGGTCAATTTTCCAATTTTTTCCCAGGTTGTGCTGTTGAATCAATAGTTGAATAATGAAATACAATTTGTAATCAAATTTCTAGAAGGGGTATGAATAATTTTATGCTGTCATTTAGACATGCATGTTTTTAAAGTGGTTTTGCAGTGCAAATGTTGATACATCATCTCCAAGTAATTAATACAACTTCCTAATTCAATAACCGCCAGCTCAAGTTAATACCATAGCGATGATCTCAGGTCAAAAGTACAAATCTCAGATCCATTATACAGGTCAGCGCAAGTCATTAATAAGGAATTTCTCATTTCAATAACATATGGCGAATTTCATCAATACAGCACCTGAATAGGCGCTGTTCTTAAGTATATTAGAGAGTCAAACCTAAGTAATTAACCAATAGGCCTACTTATAAGATTAACATTTAGCTCTATGTACCTATCACAGATCAAGAGCTTTAACAGACGAAATAGTCGCAGGTTAAATGACGAAAAACATGAATTCCAATAGAGAGAATATTTATTGTACAAAAATATCACCTCTTCGCAAACAAGAAGGTAGTACGTTAAGTACGTTAATGGAAGCGATTTGTCCGTAGTCATGACCGTTTTGGTATAGAACTCAATGATCCTAGTTTTGTCTTCAACACTGATACGGTTTCGAGACATTTTCACAAAGAAGATGTACAGGCGTAGTACAATTGTTTTTATAGTGTTACAATTGATCTGAGTTCTGTGACACTTCTTAGTGACGTATATGGCAAATTTACAATCGAAATGAGTGACTTTCCTTTCAGGTATAGCGAAGAATTGAGATATCTATTATTTGTTTGCTAATCATTGAAATCATTATTATTTTATTATTTATTAAATTATTTTGCTTATCACTGAGATTCATCAATGACTTGAGATTGCGGCTATTGGTTTTAGAGGTTGCATTAATGACTTGGAAATGGTGTATAACCCACAACAAGGCTTGTACTCTAGTTTTCACACAATTTGATTCGTTTCGGTCATTAGACAGGTTTTGATAGAGAGACAAGTGTAGACAAAATATATCTTCACGGTCTGGTCAGAACTTATTTGTTCGTTTGACATGGATTCGGCATATGTAAAAGAGCACAACGACACATCAATTTGTCAAATGTCGGTAAAAGTTAATTTTGTAGAATGAATACTGTAGCTCGTGTTATAGGCTAGTGAGACAGACGTATTTAGATATTTCACGAGACAATTCAAGTTAAACCAAGCACTAAAAAAAACTAAGAATTACCATAAGAAAAATTGAATGAATTTCATGAAAATTTCAAAATGAATTTTCTCCGCGAAGCTTAATCTAATTTCGAACCTTTACATACCATTGGAGAGCTTATTGAAATATTTAACTTTTATCAATATCACAGCCGCTGTTTTCATAAAAATTGCAAGAAAGTGCATACCGATTTTTTAAATTCTTTATAACCTAGTCAGCACAATTTGCTAAACATTAACTTGAGTTGTGCCTCAAATTAAACTTTGGAACATTAGCTTTTATATGATATATGGCCCGTTTATATGCGACACGATTGCAGGACACTAGACACGATTGAATATTGACTTAAGAAAGGTGGTCCGTTTCACATGAACAACTGTGCAACAGCATCTCTCAGTGACGTTATGTCATCATATGAATGAATAGTAATTGAAATAGCACGTACCTGACATGTCAATTATGGATAATGAAAAATCCACTGAATAGAAAATAAATTTCTTGATGAATAGAATAGAATAGAATAGATAAATCTTTATTGTCTCAATAAATCAATGAGCACATTACATAGAAAGGAAGTACATGACAAATGAGAAATGATAGGAGGAATAGTAATACGTACATGTATATGAAAGCAGTGTTAAGGACAAAACTTTACAAATGAATCTCGGAGACGCCTAGTGCGAGTAAAAGGTTTCCTTAAAGGTATCTTGAGTCTAGAACGAATTGGACGTTCCTCAAACATACGTCTGAGAGAATGATCCTGAGACATGCAAATGTTATGAAATAGATTTGTACATAATTTAGTTGTGGCATTCAACAACGGAGAATTCGAGGAGTCATGCGGTAAGCCAACTATTCTGTACACACGGCGTTCAACAGACATCAACTCTCGAAAAAGATATTTAGTTAAATTGCAAAAGCTGGGATATGCATATGACAGTAAACTTTGTATACACGAAACATACACTTTTTGAATTATATACGTCGGACAACCGGAACGTTTCAGATTTATAATGATATAAACTCTCCGAGAAGCAGCTTTCACTATGTTGTAAACATGATGATTCCAAGTCAAGGTATTGGAAAATGTCAGGCCAAGAAGGGCAAGCCGTTCAACTGTTTCTATAGCTTTACCATCGGAAGTTAGAATTGGGCCTAAATTGATGTTCTTATTTGTGACAATGTCGAGAACCTTACACTTAGCTGTATTTAGAGGCAACATCGCAGTTTCAGACCACAATTCAAGTTCGTTCCATTCCATCTGCAAATTATCATTCTGTGACCTGTCAACAAAATGCAGTATAGTGAAGTCGTCAGCATATTTATACACCATAGAATTGGAATTCACTACAGAGAAACTGCTCACAGCGATACAGAACAGTAGGGGCCCCAGGACACTTCCCTGAGGCACCCCACTATTAACGGAAGACCAAGAAGAGAGTTCATTACCATTTCGTACTCTTTGTGTTCGCGAAGTTAGGAAGTTCTGAATCCAGACACATGGCTCAAAGGGAAGAATATGTAATATACACGACATTATGAACCCATGATCCAATTTATCATAGGCCTTGGAGAAATCTGAACTCAACATTCGAACAGCACCAGATTGTGTGTCAAGATGTTTGAGAATATCGTGATTAATCAACGTAAGGGCACAGGTTGTACCACGTCCATTTCCTGGTATGTAAGCAAATTGCTGACTGTCGAGGTTATCTTTGATATATGGAATAATCCATCTTTTCGCCACAAACTTCTCTAGAACCTTGGACAATATAGGTAATAGGGAAATAGGTCGATAATCTGCAAGATGCTGTGGGCGAGTCTTTTTAGGGATAACACAAATATTGGATGATTTAAAACACGATGGCACCACACCATCTTCCAAACTTTTGTTAAAAATCATAGTTATCACCGGTGATAGGACAGACGCAGAATTCTTGAATACCCAGTATGGAAGCCCATCTGTACCACATGCCTTCCGTCGAAGTTTGGACAGTTCTAACTCCACTTCAAATTCCGTCAAAGAAAGTGGATGAGTTGGCAAGTTAGTTGGTATAGTAGGGAAAGATGATGATTCTGACATAACCGATGCAAAGTAGTCATTCAATTCTTCCACATTGAACAAATCAATAGGTTTTGATATCTTATTACTTCTTGATAGTTTACGTATAGCATTCCATGTATCAGCTGGCTTTGCAAGTTTCTCAATTTTCGAGAAGTAACTTGACTTCAGATACTTGATAGTGACAATGACTTCCTGTCGAAGGCGCTTGTACTTTTCCATCTGGTTGTTATGGAAGGCTTGGTCTCTGTCATCCATCAGTATTTTCAATGTAGAACACATCCATGGAGGATCGTCAGATCGAAAACGCACGGTCCGTTCAGGAAAACAAAAATCATACAGAGCTCTCAAGTGCCTGATAAATTCATCTTCAGGATTATAGTCAAACGATTGAAACAACCCAATCCAATCAACAGAATTGACAAACTCATAGAAGTAGGCCAATTTTGATTTCGTTATCTTGCGGACCGTTTTCTTCCGAATCTTTATGTTATTGCATGAACTGGGCAAATAATTAATGTAAGTGTTTTATGGCATAAGTCTCGTGTCTTGAACCTGTAAGAGAATCCTTTCACAACGATTATCACTTGATGAAAATCAATGACATGAACATTTGCATTGTGGCATTGAGGAAAGTCCTCCACGTATATCCAGTTGATTTTGTGACGAATGAGAAAAAGTCTTCGGTACCATGCTGTTAAATTGCATGAGTGATTTCAAACTACACGCTTGAATTAGAAATCATTTAAATTTTGAAAACATCGATCCATCCGCCGAAATAATTAAATGCTCATGCCTCATCGATGCAAAAGCTCTAAATAATTGCTAAACCCGTTAAATTGCAAGAATGTAAAACAATATTTACAACAATATTAACAGCAATTTACAAAAATATGAAAAGTTACAAAATGTAACCAATGCATGAATAAGGATCAATTTACTGTGCTGCATTTCGCTCACCGGGCTTAATCATGCACAAATTATCTGGAAAATTTTCAATTTCGCACACTGGCAATACATGCGGCAGTTGCATTGCATATGTCATTAATACGTTATTAAGCTGCATTAAGATAGCTATCCAAAAAATATACGAAACTAGAAAGAAGCGTTGGGCCTATACTGATTTCTTGCAAGCCTGCTCTTAAAATCAGTCTCCTTATATTTGGATGCAGGACACGTAAGTCTTATATACATGACACGCTGCATTAGATGGTTATCAAAAGCTTGCAATGTCAGTCTAGTTAATCAACAACATACGCGAACTTGCAATAAACCTTAGTTAAAGGATACACATCTGTGTTTGTAAAAAATCTTGTCATTATGTCACACTAACACGACAAGAACTAACTTACATGTGGGATTATATGAAGTATTATAGACTGATTAAGAAACTGGCGATAACAAATTCAAGTGAAGAAATAGTATTTTCCATGTGTATTCTTATGTATAGTGTGTATAATTTCATTGCTTTCGGTGTAGTAGAGTGTCAGTGTAGTTCTATTGTTTGCCTCCATTATCCACTTTCCACTTATCCACTATTACCATTATCCACCATGTGTAGTGTCAGAATCGGTGTAGTAGCATCATTGTATTTCCATGTTTTACCTCCACTTTTCCAATTTTTATCCATCGATCTCCTGTTGTTTTATAATATCCATTTTTAATTTCCTTAACCTATGATGACCATTGTTCTATTGTATTTCCACTGCCAGCATCTGTAGTCGGTATAAGGTATATTAGACATCTGTTTTGAACATTATGCGGCAATGTTTGGAATCTATGGTATTAGTATATTAACAGTAAGAATGAGTAGTGTCACAAATCTTAAGATTTCCACTTTTACCAGATATTGAGCCAAAGCTGATCAATTCTAATTCGTTGCCACGAGAAAGCTCTATTGAGTTCTTTTAAGAACTGATTAATCCAATGGTTACAGCAAGCCTATAGCATTGCATCTGTACACTTGCGGATTGGAGAACGCCATCAGTCCTCATTAGGACTACTTCAATTAATAATTTGAATTAGTAAGCATTATATTCTTATTATAAATGGCTGCTGGGATGATTTTCATCATCGTATGAGAATGCACTTTCAACAAATTGTTTTGCTTTGTAATGTTACTGCATGCATTATAAGCTCTCGCAGTTGCTTTTACGATGCAACTTAGGCTATAATTACAGCATTGACACTAGACTCTAATTTTTTTATTGAATGATGAGAAATGCATTCTTCACTAAAAAGATAGTCACTCTTGAGACTAACATTCGGGTCTGTACCGTGTTTTTGGGTTAGCCCAAGACCAATATTTGACCCATCTTTGTTGGAGATAACTATATACACGTAAGTACTAATCAATGCATGAATGTTTACCGAAAAAGTCTATCTAGGCCCCTTGTCAAGGACCTAAGTAATTCGCTTATGAAAACATTATATCATCATATTATTCCATGATCTGGTTTTCAACTATTATCTTTTTTAGTCAACAATTTTGGAAGATGAGGTAAATAAAGAAATGTTTCCATGTGAAGAATGTATTTCCAACTCTCCTTATATTAAAAAAAACTTTAATTTAATTTCAGTGCTGAAACGATACAGTTTACAAAAGAATAGAAAAAGCAAAATAGTAAATTTAGGATTTCATGCTAACCGAACGGTAGCCGCTGTCAGGGCAACTTATGTCTCGACTAGTCTACTTTCATGGACTTACATGAATGAAAAGGAATCTTCAGGAGTTCATGGTCCATTTATGTGCGATATGTATTCGTTTATATACCGAAATTCGAGGTGCCGATTAAGCATATGTTTACATGTTTTTTCTTTTCATTGGATTTGTTCGAACCTCTTCAAATAAATGAAATGCAACACGCGATTTACTTAGCAACTGCTTCTGGTAACATACGTGTATCTCAGGCTTTAATAAATGTCTTTTGTTGATATTTCGATGGATTTGATAGTCAATAGGCTTAATTGGTTATTCATGCAATAATACTGCTTTATCTTCATCTTCATACACACTAACGTCGAGGCTGACGCGATTTGGTCTTCAGAATATTACTCGAAAATCACGCGATTTTAAATACTTCTTAGATTTTCACAAATTCAGTGATGAGAAGTCTACAGATAGTCTAGCTCTTATCACAGTCTATATTTATACCAATGGTTTCATCACAAATGAATTCCTAAATCAAAAATTATTTTCCATGAAAATTGATTACAACTATGCTTAAATACCCTTGATTGCAATAAGTCCATGCAAGCATCTCATTACTGTCTCGCTTATAGAATCGCTTTGCTATAGGAGCCGTAGCCTTCATATCCATTTACTAATATTACGAAATTCATCCTCATATATGAACCACTTTATAGAATGGCTATCTTATTAGTTGTCAATCACGATAGTAAATGAGCTATGACCATTCATGACATAGACATGTGACATAGATGCTATTTTCAGCTGTGTTACGTAATCGACAGCGCACGTGTCTATCTGATTGATTAGCCCTAGCAGAAAGTGGAATGGAAATCAAGATATAAATGACAGTTACGTAACTTGCGTTACAATAAACAAAGACTGAGACATGACTATTTGTTGAAAATTAAAACTTGCAAAAAGACTGACATTTATGATTGCTTGTCAAGCTCTCGATGTTATCTCGCAACTGATTAATCATTTTTGCTGAGGGCTATTCTAAGCCAGGGGTGGCGCTACGGGGGGTCCTGGGGGGCACATGCCCCCCCAAGAAAATTATTGGACCCCCCGTCGGCAGGGCCACTGTCGGCACCCGGATTAAATTTTGTCGGCAGTCGGCCTCCAGCACCTATATTTTGCATTGCAATAATGGAGAGTACAGTTACGAATCGTTGCATTAGATATTGACTTGGATTGCTAGCCAAGTCAGCAACATTTACTACAATCATTTTTGTTTACAACGTTATCTCTTTATCCTGTTGAGCGGTAGCAAGATTGTATAGGGAAGAGATTTTCTCTGTGTCGAGTTTTTGGTTATTTGATAATTGTTGACACGTGCACAACTATAATAGTTCATTAAACACAAGATAAAAGTTTGTTATCGTCTTGTTAAGGTTCGTTATCACGTTTCTGAGATCTTATTCTGAGACATTACTTTAATGAATAATTAGAACAGCTGACAATATGAAGGAGCAATTGCCATTTTTGATGATTTTGCCGTGTTCAGAATATACGAGCGTATTTATCTAATAGATTTGCTACCTATTAACATGTAGCATTATAACTGATTTCTCAGTGGATTTTTTGAATAATGAGGATGAGATAGGATAATAAATAAGCGATTTTCTACTAGAGATTTCCACCTGCTAATACAATCAATGAGAGACAAGGAGCTAATTCAGATTTCGGTAGTGGTGTGATCGATCAAATTTTGCGCGAGCGTAGCGAGCGTGCGTTGACCATATCGTGCGATGATCTTGCTATTTTACCAATGAGATGGTCCAAATATGCTACAGTCATGTGATTTGCTTTCATTTGGATGTTTAAAGGAAGACGAAACGCCACATCTGCACCATTTCTGAAGTCGCACGACTGATTCAACAGTCACTAGAACGCCTGTTGTTCGCGTTGTCGAGTAGTTCAAACGGTAAGTCGATCTGCTACACAGAATGTCAAATCATGAATTGATGCCTTACTTTTAAAGTCAGTGGTACAGTAAGGTATGGAGTAACCTCCTCAGCGGCTCTATTGCCTGGTCGCTGCGTCGTTTCTGGAAGCAGTTCCGACTAACTTCGACGTGTCGGTCCTCGCTACTGGGACATCATTCCAGGTGGCTGATTTTGGCGAGAATGTGGAATTTTTCCGCTGAGTGAAGCAGTCGAAGGAAAAAATGAAGGCCATGAGACTTGGCCATACCACTGACTTGGCCATGAGAAGTAGGGACACCCCAGTGACGGCTGGCCACCACTTACAGTATGTTTTAATAGAAATTAAGATAATCTGAAAGGGACCGGCCTGAGAGTGGAGACGGAAGTTTAAAATTGCAATCGATTCGACAGCAGCTTCAAACATGAGATCTTGGCAAGTCTCATCTTGGAAGTAGTTAAGATAGGCTTTGATAATTACAAATATACTTTGAAAGTACTCAAGAAAAATTTGCATCTTTTTGACTGAAAATCCTTTTTACTATTGCGAAATACAGAAGTCACATACATTCAGATATGCATGCAGTGTAACCTACAGTATGGGTAGTCATATAACCATAGCATCTGTGTAGGCAAATAGTCTGCATCCCATGCAGTCAAATGGTCAGTCATACAAAATGCTTTGTAGTTAAGCGCAAGGTTGTAGTTCCCAAGTGATAGTCATAATAATGCAGTATACATAATTTGCTTGCAATTGGACATAAATGCACATTTTGTATGCCTATATCTAAATTTCACTTTTTATATAATCGAAATATTTCTAATTCAATTTGTAAGAGTCTAGATAACAAGGTTAAACTTTCTCCGGGTTCAACCTAGCCAGGCCAAGGAGTTATGAAACAAATCAAGCAGATGAGCTTTGTGATGCTTGTGGTCTTGAAAAAAACAAGCACAAGAAAAAGAATTAGAAAACAATAGAAATGCTTAAAAGACAGTGTAGTTATGTCTTCACTGGGATCCTCTTCCATTATTGATTTCCGCACACAAGTATTTTATCCGATAATTGATCTTTGCATGAACGAGTTGAACCGATGATATAACGAGGAAAATAAGGTTATCATGAAAGGTATATCGGCACTGACCCCTGGAAGCAAAGATTTTTTAAAGTAGGATATCATCCGACCCTTCGGAGAAATTTACAGTGCTCAACATGACGATCTTGATATTGAAGTAAAAAGTATGATGCGATTACTATCAAGAAAAAAGGACGGCATTGATCATTGTCCTTAGTGCTGTTTTCTCTGTTTATGTATAAAATAGTATCACGAATAGCAATTACTTTTATAGACCTATCTCATTTCAGTTTTTGCTCGTATCTTTTGTAAATGTAGGCCCAATACTGATTTAAACGAAGTTATAGCTTGCAAGCTCTATCCATTTGCTTTTGTACATAAATGATATTGTTTCTTGAAAATCGTGTCCTAACACGTTAGGAAAAGTACATGTACATCCCATGTCTTTCGAAGTTTTATGACATATGCATGCAGCAGTTCCTTGTCCTCACCATTTGTATATGAAAAAATTCTAGTATTTTCTCTATATACCTTTTTCTCAAATTAAATTTGGAAAACAAATGCATAAAGTTCCTACATAGGCTCTGATTATTTGAGTTGCATGCATTCATTAACATTAAATCGATTGACATAGCTAATAGCTTTTATGGTGTAGTCGAGAACTCCTAGAAAATAGAGTGCATGATGAAGGTCATCATCACGCACGCTACATGAGTCAAAGCATCCTCGTATTTATACAACACGTAGCGTTTACCAGGCGGCGAAGATGCTTTCAGTTCATAGCTACTTATTTACGAATTTTAATTGTTCCCGCAAGAAGAAATTTAACAAACCGGTACAAAACTTGCGACCTGCTCTTATGCAATGTACACGAGGTAAGCCAACAGCCATTTGTTTCAAAATTCTCAAAGTTAACATACATGCATTACGTAAGATTTAATAAGAAAATCATAGATATACTCGTTATTAATAATTAAAGAAATCTCAGATATAGGAACACATTTTCGGTGACAGTTAACGTAAATTGTCTGAAAGAAGAAATCGGACATATGTGTAGGTGCATAACAAAGTGTGCATCTATTGCACAATTTTTTGTGTGTGTGCAAAAATTGCACATTTACAACTCAATTACACAATTGACATGTGCATGTATAGCCCACAAGTAGGCATAGCTGTTCATAGATTACAATAATTAGCCGGTATAGCTTGTCGGCACCTCGGTTAAAACCGTCGGCACAACGCTTCCATGGACCCCCCAGCTCTAGGACCCTGGCGCCACCACTGTTCTAAGCTATATTCGGCTTTGGACAGTTGTGATAGACCAAATCACTTCTGGCTCCAGAGGACTCTAATTCACCGAATCATGTTCGGCTGCAAACGATTATCATTGGTCCAGATCATAAAATCATTTTGGCTGGGGTTGAATTTCATGTTTAAGATAAGCCTAATCCTTCTAATACTCCAATTTGGATACATACTCATATTGACAATAGATGATCATAATCTTAAACATATTACCTCCCTTTAATTTCAAAACATTATTTGTAAATGTAATTTCAATCATTATCTTATGTATCTCAATCAATATGTATTCACAGAAAGCAATTAATTTAAATAGTTCACTTGAATCACATGCTGTCGTCCTTCATATGAAACACACGGTTTGATAACATACAACATTTTCAATACTGTGATCTGTCAGTCGATTTTAAATTTATATGAGCTGAAACGTGATTTTCATCAAATTAAATATGTATAATTTCAGATGCGCACTAAATTGTTCACTCTCAGACTTATTTATACAAACAATCTAATCAATTCAACAATTGAATACGAACCTGTTATTCTTCACATCCTGTTATATTGTCATCATCAAAATATATGTGAAACTTCAACGATAAAGTTGCTATTGAGTTGCATAAAGTTCCATTTGAGACACCTTTATTCTTATATTGCATTCCATTTAACAATATTGATCACTTCTAAAGAAAGATCTTTTGCCTTCTTATCTTTGTTCGAGAGTGAAATAACAATGAGGAATTATAGCAACAGACCACAATTCAGACATCATTTCGATGACAGAGTCTGGATGGAGGCGAAATGCATCCACAGAAGAAAATGTATTCAAATCCTACAATTTGAGCATTATTGTTAAGTTGCCCCACCCAAATCATTTTCGGCTTTGGACAAGTCTGATTGAGCGAAGCATTTTGGCTGCAAACCAATCACAGTCACATTTGGTTCATAATTATCATGTCTAACGTAACATCGTAACGCAATATATAATAACTTTTTATAATTACTGTATATCTAACTTAATCTAACTAACTATCTCTGATTTTATGAAATCTAGTGGGGTTGATCTATTACACAAATCATTCGTAAATATTTGTCAAACATAATTTTCTCAAAGATATTGTTGTCATTGCAGTAGTTATTGGCTAAAGCTATTAGCACGCTCAAATGAAAATATGTCTCAAGTATTTTGATAAACAATGCATTTCAATGTGATGCAAACAATGTGATGCAAACAATGCTCATCACAGCAAACGTGGTGCGTGACGGTTGTGTCTCTCTGATCGGTGTGTCTGTGTTTGGTTCCTGATGCCTCGTTCTCCGGTTCCTGTGCTCCAATTTTTGTGAATTTTGGCTTCATCCCAATTCTCGTCGGCATCTGAGTGGTTCTACGTTGGTTTCATCGTTATCCGTCGTCTGGTTCCCAAGTTATCCTTACCTCTGGACTTATTGCGTCGTTCTTCATCCTGCGTCCGTATTCATCGTATTTATCCTATTCTGGTTGGCCCATTCAAGTCACGTCTGTTTTGACGTCACAACTTTGTCTCTGCACTAACCTACGGTCCGTGTTCATAGGTGGCGCTTCAAGCTGTTGTATTTTCTGTCCTTGTAAAATTTTGCGATTTTGCATAGACAGTGCAACCCTCATCGCCCTGCAAATCTAATGAACACAACTCAATTCCAGAAAATGAATGTGGATGATATACTTCAGTTATCAAGTGCTGAACTTGAACAGAGAAAGGGTAGCATCACAAAGCAATCACTGATCAATGCCCTGATTCACGTGAAGCAATCGACCAAAGACAATGACCCGTTGCACGTGGAAAGCGTGTCAGTTACAGTTGCTAGATTAGTGTCAGAGAAGATCGATTGCATGTTAAAGCCTGTGTTAAGCAGACTAGATCAGCTGACAGTCACGTGCAATAATCTGTCCTTGTTGTGCGATGGCTTGAAATCAGAAAATGAGTATCTTAAGAATGAAATGAAAGTAAATTCTGAGGCTATGTATAATGAAATGGTCGATAGATTGTCCAGGCGTGAAAATCTCATTTTTCACGGTGTTCCTGAGGCAACTGATGGTACGGTTGAGGAACGTCAATCGCATGACATGTCTCAGGTGCAACTTATTGTGGACGTCATCACAGGGCCTGCTAATGACGACTTCTCGCCAGTATCTGTTAAGAGGATTGGCCGCCCAAATCGGCAAGGTGTCAGACTTTTGTTGGTCAAATGTAGTTCCTTTCAGGAGAAATTGTATATCATCAAAAATTCCAAGAAACTGCGGTACAATGATGCAACTAAGAGGATTTTCATCAGCAATGACCTAACGAAAGCGCAGCAGGAGAATGACAAAATTATGAGATCACAGTTGAGACGTCTAAATGAAGAGGGGAATGCTTCATACGTGATCAGGAAAGGTCAAATTTGTCCCAAAAATGCAGTTAGCAATTCGGCTCCTACGTATGAAAATTTTCATTAAGGAATTTTAAGACTTCTTTTCCCTCTCTTCTACTCTCTAACATTCGCTCGCTGAGGCCGAAAATAGACGAGCTTCTCGTTTTTACTCAAGCCTCTAAACCTGATGTCATCGCTATTACCGAGAGCTGGCTCAGTGATAATGTGTCTAATGATGAAATTCTTTTGAATGGTTATTCTCAGCCTTACCGGTGTGATAGAAGTAACGGTAAGAAGGGCGGGGGTGTTTGTATCTTTGTCAATGACATCTTCACTTCGTGTAGGTTTGATCTGTCAGATTTCCTTAAGTCTATTGAATGTGTGTGTATCATGATAAAAGATCCTTTGATTTGTGTTATGTGCACGTATATACCACCGAACCTGTCCATAAATGAGTTACACAGTATTTCTGACTTTCTCCTTCTCAGTTTACAAAGTGTTTTTGATGCATACCCAACCACCCATGTTATGCTAGTTGGTGATTTCAACAATTTTCCTTGTAATGATGTCGAAAGTCAATTTGGTCTCAAACAAGTTGTTGATTTTCCCACTCGAGGGACCGCTACCTTGGACAAAATTTTTGTTGATCCTGTTCTAAGTACTAAGTACTCAAACGTGATTTCATGTCCACCATTTGGGTTGTCTGATCACAATTCTGTTTTAATGAACCCATGTAATGTCTCTGTTCAAGTTTCACACATACGAAAGATCTATGATTTCCGCAAGAACTACGTCGACAATTTTGTCTCCTGTTTACAACAAGCCCCGTGGCATCACATGTACAACTCTGATTTTACTTTAGAAGATAAATGCTCTCTTTTCTATTCCTTCTTTGATGTGGCACTTCAAGAAATTCCTCTGCACTACGTCGAGATGTCATCCAAAGACAAGCCTTGGATCACACCCATCCTTAAACAATTAATCAATCTCAGGTACAAGGCATACAGGGAAGGCAACATGCCCTTATACGTGCACTACAGGGACAAAATCAAAGCAGAAATTGCAAAAGCAAAGAAACGCTGGGTCTCAAAATGCTCTAATTGTGCCAACACGGATAAGAGTATATGGACGATTGTGCGTGAAATGTGCAACCTCAAGTCTAGGTCTTGTTCCTTTTTTGACGCAATGGTAAATGGTCATCCCAGTCCTGCGCATGCAGCGGAATCCTTCTCTCGAAAGGTCAGATCTCAATTTACGTCGAATGCCGACTGGTCAAACTTCCATCTTCCAGATTCAAATGAAACTCCCTGGTCAGTTGATATATCGTCGGAGATGGTTTTCCGTGATATGCTCAATCTGAAATCGAAGGCTCCTGGTATTGACTCATTATGTTCCACTCTGATTAAAGCATCTGCTCATGTTTTGTGTGAACCTGTGACGCATTTGTTCTGTGAATCTATTTCTTTAGGGTATGTACCTTCTATTTGGAAGACCGCCAATATTGTGCCGATTCCTAAACAGCGAATGTTTTCGTCCGATCTCCGTACTGCCTATCCTTTCTAAAATGCTGGAAAGATTTGTCGCTCGATCAATTTCATCCGATCTTATCAAGTTGTTTGGTTCAAACCAATTTGCCTATAAGCCTAAAACTGGAACACTGCATGCTCATATTCAAGTCCATGACTTCGCTACCTCTGTTCTGGACTCTACAGACCTTGTTGGTCTTGTTATACTTTCGTTCGATCTCCAAAGTGCGTTCGATTCCCTGCCGCACAGAGCTGTCATCGGTAATTTTCCTAATGGATTTTTAAGGTGGCTCGTATCATTTCTTCAAGACAGAAAGTACCGTGTTAGCCTTCAAGACATCGTGTACAGCTCCCTTCGGGATGTATCGTCTGGCGTGCCGCAAGGATCAATAATCGCCCCTCTGTTATTTGCGGCTCATATGGGATCCCTTCAACCGAAATCTGACTCTGTTAGATTAATCAAGTACGCTGACGACATCTTAGTCATGATTCCCATTACAAGTATTTCCGATGTTGATCATTACATATCAATGGAAGAGGAGAATGTGAACTCCTGGTGCCTATCCCACGGACTGATCCTTATTAAGGCTAAAACTAAAAGCATGTTTATTTGGCGTCTCGCTTCATATTAAGTCTTGCTCCCAGCTGAAATTTTTGGGTATTATTTTTAATCAATTGTTTGATTGGAACGATCATGTATATGATATCTACAAGCGTGCTTCTAAAAGGGTCTACGCTCTTCGGCGGTTGAAAGCCTGTGGCATTTCTAAATGGGGGCTAATTGCTGTGTACAATGCCTACATCCGCTCAATTATAGAGTTTAATTCTCCAGTGTTTATCGGTATTAACAAAAAGTGTAGTCAACGTCTGGTCAAACTTCAAAGGCTTTGTCATCGGGTCATTTGCGGGAATGATTGCCATAACGCTTGCCTCGAAGATCTAGAAACTCGTAGACAACGGAAAACCCTAAAGACTTTCTCTGAAATGTTCAACCCTGATAACGTTTTACACGAACTCGTTCCTCGTCGGCTTTCTTACTCACGGCATCTTGAAATGCCTCTGTGTAGAACTCAACGTCGTGCCCTTTCTTTCGTTCCTTTTTGTACCAAGCTGTATAATAGTACCTTGTAATTTTCTTTGTCTCTGCATGATTTCCATTCATTTCAATAAACGCATTATCATTATCATCATCATTTATACTGGAAAGAAACATCACAACTTTCATAATGCGAATCAACATTTTCAAAGTAACAATTGATCATCAAACTCAAGCATATTATCTATTTCAATCAACAAAGCATTTTTTAAAATTATACAGCTATTTCAATTAAGCATTTGAATCTAAATGCATACACAAAAAGCAATGTATACTGTTTTTTGTATATATTTTTTATACTCAAGTTCTGTCTTAGTTTCGCGTGGTATCATGAAGCATCTTTAACACCGTAGTATGTCACTCGACTTTAATCTTTTGTAAATGCTTGTGATGCGATTGTCATCAAATTAAGGATATTTTTCTTGAGATTACAACATGAATGAGTGATCGATAATAGCCTACTATTAGCGCACATACTGAAAATAAACTGCTTCCTCTCAAAACATATTTATACAAATAATGCAATCAATTCAACCAGTTTTACTTCACACCTTCTATATTCTTATCTAAAAATTGATGAAATTTCAACAATTAATTTGATATGCTCATTGACTATTTGAATCACTTTATTCCTTTTAAAACATGATCTTTCTAATTATACCTTTCACTCGACAAAAACAATGAGGAATCATAACAAGCAATTGTTCACAAATCCTCAACAACTGGTCATTAGGAACTAATTCCCAAAACAAACCTTTGTTTCCTTTCTATTTAACAAAAACATCCGATAGAGTCTCACAATTGACCGAATAATTTCAGCTGCAACAATTCACTCAAGTGAACAATGGAGACGTGTTGTGCTTCACACCTTATCCGTTCATCCTTACTATCCCTGGTCCATCCTTTTATCAAAACATTGCCTCAATAATACTGTGTCCAATAGGCTTCTAGACTTCTGCCTTCACTCACATTCCTTTTCAACCGTCAGCGTGGACTAGTGAAGAATGTTCGAGCTCGTCTCCACCGCGGACTTCGGTTCAATTCCTAGGTCGGGCGAGTGCGGTCGGTGAATCAAGGATGTTGGTGTCTTGTATTGAGGTCTATTAAAGTTGTCATTCTCTTCAATGTACTGCGACAGACCTTTGTTGTCAATACTATGTCCATTAACCATTTCAATCATATTTTTCTTACTAAATCCATTGAGCATTTAGTTACTACTCTCACTCTTTAAATCATTTTGGCGGTGGACTCATTGATCAAATCATTTTGACTGCGGACAATCATTGACCGAATCATTTTCGCTGAAGACCAATCACAACTACAAATCAAAAATCATCACCGCTGTGGTTGCAGTCTCCTTACTATTAAGAAGAATATAGAGAAGAAGCGTCAGTTTGCCGTATACACATGTAGCAACGTGCAGCTAAGATTGGTTAAGCGCACTGAAATGATCACCTCCATCACCCTCACGGGGCAAACTATCGGAAACGAAAATCTTGAAGCTTGGCATTGGGGAGAGATCTTACACGTTCGCCGCGTACCACTTAGTCTCAAAGAAATTCTTTCTATGTTAGGAAGGATATAATTAATTTTTACCGAACAAATGAAAATAATTAATTTCATACCGGTAACTTAGTCAAATTCAAATATATAGCTAGTTCACAATAGCCTACATTATTTGTGAATACTTTTGGCTTGCCAAAGTTGAATGTAAATTTTCATGCCACAAGCATTTTCAAAATACGTGATTTTGGCTTGTTGAGTTTCAAGCATAATCTAAAGTGCATGGTTTTGCCTTGTCGATTCCGACATGTCGTCGCTCAGATGTCATGGCAGCGCCTGTGTAGCATTAATATATAAACAACCTGATACAAAGTTTGAAATGACAAGATGAAATCTATGCACAAGACAAATCTTCGTCTTTTGAGAGCATGACAAGTGATAAACTGCATCGAATTTTGTCGTCGATCTAATTTTCTCAAGCTGACTAACACTTTTCTTAATGTATTTGGTCTGTGACATGAATAGATTGATTACATGTATCCTTCTTCGGACAGGTACGCGCATACCATCTGATGAGCCCTCGCGCACCACAGGTTGGGAACCTCTGATCTAGATGGTTTCACTGAGTCTTGGGCTCACATGTGCTCTCTCAAGAGAATGAATTATGTCCTATTGTTTTAAGAAAATATAAAGTAAGAAATTCAGTAAAATTGCCATTTGTCACACTTGCATGACAAACAGATGCTTTGTGGTTCATTGAAAATATGCTCGTTCCATTACGGATTAACGAATCAATTATTTTCTAAATGAAATAAAAAGTATGGGAAGTTTAGTCATGAAATGGAGTCTCAAGTTCAGTTGTGATTGAAAAAATGAGCGAATCTCATGCTCAAAGGAATCCATGCCCAGGGGAAGCAGCGGGAAGCCAAATTCGAAATGCCAATTTTTGTGCTGTTGCAAATTTTTCTGAAAAGACCGTGACAGTCTTTATCGAAGAAATTTTCATACGATGAGAAAATCTGTTGTCATTTTTGCTTCACTGATGCATTTGATTTGATACCTTCTGAACAGAATGTCCGAACTGCTAATGACTAGTAATGTGAATGAATCATATTCATTGACGTGTCCATAATCAAGTAGGCATGTAGTTGCAAACGAATAGGCTGATATAACTGTAATAATCATCAATTATATGATGTCTCTAAAATCTAATTTCGAAAATAATCGATTACTCTGATTTTAAACAAGTGTGTGCTTATAATTCCAGTTTCAATTGCACGATTATAAAAGGAAATTTAACTGCAATAAATTTTTGATAGTCGCTACTCGGTCGCTCGTACTTGTTTTAAAGTACGACCCCACTCCATGGAAAGACCCTCCAACCTCTACACTGCAATAGATTAGGCACTAAAAATGCCCAAACCTAGACTTTGATATGAAGCATTAAGTGAGAACACTGAAAATGCACTAAATAGTCACTAAAATATCGATATTTTAGTGCCTGATCATAATCATAAAAGTTAAGGTTTAGTGCCTTAAGGACGGTATAGGCACTAATTTTATGTCTCGGCATTAAAAGCGCCCTAATTTTTATTTCAGTCTCTAGGTTAGGGAACTTTAAGTGCCTTTTCAATAAGTGTAGGGTCAAATTTTTGAAAAACTCCAATATGCAAGAGCTAGCTGATAGCGTTCACTCGCGCAGCCCCTTTGCATGATGGTAGCCTACATTACGTAATAACCAACAGAAGTTCAAGGTGAAGTTATATGTACATTACGTGTAGACTATCTGTAATCTTTATACATCCTACATCACGGACATGCTTGTGCATGCATTTTGTCTGTTATCAGATCTGGAGTACTGCGCAGGTCACAGTGAAAAGTTGCCCTTCTAATATAAGTATCTCGCCATGAACTTGTGATGAGAATTAACCAATCATGATTGCGTTGCATTTTGACGTAAGAAACAATAGCGGCAGGCATTTTTGCTGTGCGTGTGTGCGGGCGGTGTAAATATGCTTGATGGAGTGGTGTGTTAATTCATTCACTGGTAGTGCCTGTGAAAAGTTAGCCAGTGACAAATTATAATGCTACGAGTACCCACAGCTTTGCGCACTTTGCATTCTGCAAAGTATTTTTCTTCCAATATACCGGAATGCTCTCACGAAGCACCAAAGTATACAGGAAGTGTTTCATATGATAAAGCTGTTGAACTACGGAAGAATAATTTCAATACAAATAGTCCATCATACTATTCTAGTCCTCTTCTACTTCATCATGGACATCGACAGTGGCTATGGGATACCAGCGGCCGAAGATATTTGGATCTTTTTGCAGGCATTGTCACAGTTTCTGTTGGACACTGTCATCCGCGTGTCAACGAAGCAGCGACGAAACAGATGTCAAATCTATGGCATACGACCAATATGTATCTATATCCGAGCATCTGTGAATATACTGAGAAACTTTTGAGCAAATTCCCAGGAAACTTGAAAAACATTTTCTTCGTAAACAGTGGATCTGAAGCAAATGACTTAGCCATAATGATGGCTCGCTTGTATACGGGGAGGCACGAGATTCTTGCTTTGAGAAATGCATATCATGGTGCTAGTCCATATAATATCGGTCTCACAGCACACTCTACTTGGCGTCACAATACTCCTAGTGGCTCTGGAGTGATTCACACCCTAAATCCTGACCCCTTTAAGGGTGTATGGGGCGGAAAAGCTTGTAGAGACTCACCGGTTCAAGCAAAAAGGGACTGTGACTGCAATCCAGGACAGTGCCAAGCCTGCGATAAATACATAGAACAGCTGGAAGAGGCACTATTGTACACCGGTCCGAAGTCAGGCGTGGCAGGAATGTTTATTGAAAGTATTCAAGGCGTTGGAGGTGCAGTTCAGTTTCCTAAAGAATTTGTTAAACGTAGTTTTGAATTAATACGAAATAGCGGAGGACTTTGTGTTTCTGATGAAGTGCAAACGGGTTTTGGACGTACTGGATCCCATTTTTGGGGCTTTGAGGGACATGGAGTTGTCCCAGATATAGTGACAATGGCCAAGGGTATGGGAAACGGATTTCCAATGGCTGCTGTTGTGACAACCCCAGAAATAGCAGAGTGTATTGGAAGAGCTTTGTATTTTAATACATACAGTGGCAATCCGATGGCCGGGGCAATCGGAAAAGCTGTTTTAGATGTAATTGAGGAGGAAAATACACAAGAAAACTGCAAAGATGTGGGAACATATTTTCTGTTAGAGTTAGCAAAATTGCAAGATAAATATAGCTTTATTGGTGATGTCCGTGGTAAAGGATTGATGATTGGAGTTGAATTGGTTAATGAACCAAACACCACACTTCCTCTTCCTGGAGAAAAAATGATAAAAATTTTTGAAGGTATTCGTGAGTGTGGTATATTAGTTGGTCGCGGAGGTATTCATGGTAACACTCTTCGAATCAAACCACCAATGTGCATCACGAAAGAAGATGTTGACTTCACAATTTCAGTATTTGATGAAGTATTCTCCAAACAAAATATATAAGCACGATTACTTTTCAGTTGCTTTTATCAGTTCTTCATCAAAAATTCAATGTCACATGTCATTATGTTTTTCATCGTCTCACTTGTAGTCCATAGAATTTGTGCATTGAATCTAGAGCTTCTATACAGCAGAAAATTCCGTATGAGAACAATTTCACAGACTTAAGAACATTGGATTAGAGTGTGGTCATTTGAATTTTACAGAAACAAAAGTCGTGCAAACTTTAATCAAGGATGAGATAAAGGTCAAAGATAGATTTTCAAGCCTTTCAACAATTTAATAAATTTCACCGATCTTAATCAAGCGATGGCTACATGTATTTTTTGTAGGTCGCATCCACCATAAAAAACAGACTTATTGTTGAACAATACAAGCATCACAGAAAATTTTCAATCATCAAATTCAATAAGACGATTGCATGCTTCTAGATATGCCAGGATGACCTTCATACCTTAATTTTTCTATGATTCATCAGTATGGGTATAAGTGAAATTCAATAAAAACAAAATTGACAAATTTAGCTAATCAAATGCCAGTTAGTGAATATGAAACATGCAAATGTGAGCTTTGTGTATCCACAATATCAGTGATTCTATGGGAAGTTTGGGATTTCACGTTATCAAGTTATATGAATGTCTCTTATTCTTCTCACATCCAATTCTCTCCGAAAACATGTTATAGTCGAGTCGAAAAACTGATATATACATTAGGTTGAGTGTCGACTCAAAAAAGTATCTGTATACAGTGAAAATTTTTTACATGAAAAGATCGTTTTTGCGGAGATTGCGTTCCTGCGGTCCAAAAAATTATTTGAGCAGTTTTTAAAAAGGTAAATTTTTACAAATAATGTATGCTATTGACATAAACACGATGCATAGTATGAAACATGCTGGATATCAAAAGGAATGAATATATGGTAAAAGAGCATCTTAATTAAGAGAAAATTAAGAGCAATATCAAGGGACTTTCATGAACGGCATTATAATGGAAGTCTTATGAAAATGTCGAGATATCATTGTGCTTTCTTTGCTGAAATTTCATTTTATTAATTCAATTTTCATCGGCATGATTTTATGATTCCCTATAGATTTATGTTTCATTTCTTGAATCTGAATAGTGATGTAGACCCATTTACATCTGTTAAAGTTAATTTAAATTATTGTCTTTGATTGTGCTATTTTGCTCTACCAGTGGCAGGTTGCTTGTGATATGATCAAGCGCAAGAAAATACTTTTGAGGCTGAGCATGGATGTAATGGCAACCCATCGAATTGCTAATTTAACAAACATTACCTCTCCAAGGTTGTCAATACACGGACTATCTGCAAAATACTATCATTCCTTCTGCATTGCTATCATCAACAGTTAATTCCGTGGTAATTTCTTCAAAACTGAAAAAATGTCACATTTGGTGACATTACCCAATTGTGTTCACCTCGAGTTCATTTAATAAAATCGAAACTGTATACACATTGAAGATTTAATAAATGCTAAGTTGCTACTTCTCAATGGATTAGTACACGCTCACAGCTAGCCCTCATGTGCTAGGAATCAAGAGGTGATTATAATACAATTGATCCAAGTCGGACATTCTTCTATGAGAACAATTCGCTGATGCAAATATTTCAAAACGTTTATTCTCATAAATTTCATCTTTATTGCTAGCCTTTGTCTATTTCATTTTTCATCTTCAAATTTCATCCTTATCACTCACTGTCTTTTGGGAACTGCAGAATTGCAGACTTTCAGCTTGCCTTGTATTTTCTGCAACGTAATCACACCAGAGCCTTTTCAATTTGTGGGCGCAAATTCGCGGAATGGAAAATATTGATAACAATTTATCGCGCAAGGAGTTGTGCTTTGTATTGAAATCAGGACCTCTTTTATATGTTACAGCATGATGGCTACATTCTGAGTGCCACACCAGATCACCGAGGACATTCCATCAGACACCTGAAGGTGACGGAATTCCAAGCCATCGCTTAGGTAAAACGCGGAACTCATTACTTGAGAGGCGAAATCCGAGTCCATGCGTAGGAGTGGCTGATAGCCATAAACCGGACACTGCGTTGCTGATTGCATGGAGACGTTTGGAATCTGAGTGTCTGCGAGTTGACTTTAAAATAGTATCGCAGCGAAGACTCAATATAGAAAGACGTGAGCTTCTGACATTAAACTTCCGTCTGTTAATGGATTGCAAAAGTTCATTTATGTTAATGGATTGCAAAAGTTCATTTATACATTGAGCCAATTTTCACAAATTATGTTCTAATTAGAGAACAATATCCATTTTGACGAATCCCGATTCATCTTCTCTGCTCTGCTTTTGCAGAAACAGCAAATTTACAGAATCTGGAAAACAGAAGACTTTCTTACCTGTGTGAAGGTAGCCGCACCAATGTACCACATCGAAAATCGGATGCGCCACTTTCGAAAACAACATTCACACACAATTTTAGCGTGTGCCACCACTTATTTTTCAAATGCAGCAGTTTACCAGAAATCGTCGATAAAAAGTCCGAGGTGGTACGGATGTGAAGTTAGCCGCACCAAATTACCAAAGAAGTCTTCCATCACATATTTATACATTTTTTTACCTCATGGCCGTATAAAATGACACTTCTAAGGCATGTGCCACTCATTATTTCACCCGAATTCACAATAATAGCTGAGGAAATCGATAAAATGACTTAAAAGTGGTACGGATATCAAGTTAGCCGTGTGCCATTCACATCAAAAGACCGAATGCACCTATTGAGAGTGTGCCAGCTTGTGTCACCCCTCAGACAACCTCAAAATCTCCGTAGAATCCGCAGCCACGCTCATCAACCCATCCGCAGCATTTGTGAAAATCGATTGTGTCACTCACATTAATGCGATTTTTTTCAATTTACTGAGCGGGCCTTATAGCTTTTTCCTTTCAACATTGAGTCACAATTTAATCATTTTTTTCGATATTCATTGATTGAAATGTGAATTTACAGTTAGTACGTTTAGTTATGAAGACTTTCTTGAAAACATTGACACTCGTGAGAAGGGAATTCATTTCTGGAAGTAAAATATAGAAGAAATCATTTCTGCATGATCGGGTTTCAGCAGTTTATGTGGAGACAAGTCGTGTAAAGTTGCTCAAGTATTGCTATCATGATCAGTCAAATCCGTGTAAATTTAAAGCGAAAGAATTTGCATGTCTCGCATGTGGAACTAGGTCTAACCTTAAAGTTCATTTAATAAAATCGAACCTACATGTAATACTTACTCTTTAGAGACGTGTGTGAAGTTGGCGCAACCATTTTTGCTTTAAATGTGCCAGTCCCAAAAAACACATCAACCACACAATTCGAGGTCGCTGATTATGTGCCACTACGCGGCTTCACAAAATTCAGCCTCCTTTGGACACAAAACATAATTCAAATTTCAATTTGGTTGTTCTTTGAAGTTGGTGCAACCACTTTTCCGACTCTCAGAATATCAGTGCATCAAGCAACAAAAACCATTACAAACGATAAAATATCCATGTCTAATTATGTGCAAAGCAAAAATTAGTAAAAATAATCAGTCTTCTTGTAAAAAATCAAGCTTCAAAAATGTATTATACTAAGGTATGAAGTTTACGCAACCAAACTTCAAATCAGTATTATTCTGCAGCCAAGCAGCTATGTATCACATAAATAACATCAGTGGGTGTGGCAGGTCAATATTCATCAGAATCAATCAAACATGGATAATCATTCATTCGTTCAAAAAGAAAATATTAAACATGAAGATCACAAGCCAAAGCTTGTAATTAAATAATGCACATTCAGCGCAACCATTTTTCATTTCGAGGGTGCCACTCATGAAATGCATGTTTCTTGTACATTTTGCGGTCGCTGATTATGTGCCAAGCATCACTTTTACTAAATTAGGCCTCCTTCACTCGGAAGACTCAATTCAAAGTTCAACTACAACACTCCTCAATTCCAACACAATCACTTTTCAAGTTGAAATGACTCTGCTCAAACGCCGTCTCCCATCAAACAAATAGCACCATCGGATGTTCGAGGTCAATATTCATCAGAATCGACCATACACTCGTAGCTATTCACTCGTTAAACCAAAAAATATCATTCTTCAAAACACACGGTTTCCTGTCATTTAGTCCTAGTCATGATGAGCTCAGATCAACAGACATTCAGCGCAACCATTTTTCATTTCGAGTGTGCCACTCCTGAAATGCATATTTTTTGCACAATTTAGGGTCGCTGATTGTATGCCACGCATCATTTTTACTAAATTTGGCCTCCTTCACTCGGAAAACTCAATTCAAAGTTCAAATACAGCACTCCCTAATTCCAACGCAACCACTTTTCAAGTTGACATTATGACATAGCATATTCGATATAATGTACAGGCGAAATTTTTCGCTACAGTTTTTTGGATGACCGTCCAAGCAGTGTTAATTTTTAGCCTATACTAATACTGATACGTTCATAGAAGTTCAAGAATTGGGGAAGTTAGCAGTTCTTTTAAAGAAAGAGTATTTTGTATAGGTAATTTATTTATTAAGAGTGACGATGGACTTTTGAATTTTGGAAATATCTTGAACAATTTTCTTGATTTTCAGTAGATCTGCATAATTTATAATACATAATTTGACATGTAGGCCTACATTGAATAAATTTATATTCATTGACCTAGCTTTCGAAGCGATGCCTTTCGCTATTGAATTTTTGGCTGCCCGTCCAACGTTCAAGTATTGTAGTCTGAACAGCTCTCTAGCAAGCCCTTCATTTACTTGACGTCCGTTAATTGTTGCGCTGCCGTATTGATTAAAATTGACCATTTATGTTGCTTAATGCTCCTTTTCGAATGTCGCTATGACATATGAAATTTAAGGATATATAGCCATCAATTAGCAATTTACTATTAATAGAATAGTATACCGTATTTAGCTATTATAGTTGGAGGGTTTCCCTGTACTATTAATAGAAGCAGACGCTACATCATCAAATGGAACTCCAATTTCTAAGAAATCCTAGTGTCACATGATGGTGAGACCAAATCCATAAGCAGAGCATTGCAATTCTAAGTCATTATAACAGTGGTTCGTTGTTTGCGGCTTGGTCGGTGACTTTCTTATGACTAAGCTTCGGATTTATATTCGCTTAAAATGTGAAAAATATGCATAATTTTCTTGAAATATCGGATTAAAATATTCGATTTACCGCTTAAATATTCGTATAAAATATTCGACAAAAATAGGGAAAATCCAATCGTTTTTTAGCAGAAGCTGTATGTATAATGAATCAAAACAAATCAAAGTAGATTCATCGCACAAATAAGTGAATTTTAATGTTTTCTGAAGTTAGTCGCCTTCGCATGTCTGTAAGTATGCGCTTGTACTTTAAAAAGCTTCGATCGTTCCACTTTAGCCGAATTCAGTGGTGCTTTTAGCAAAAGAGCTAGCTCTTGCATGCTATAAACGCCATGATCTGGTGTCAACAGTTCTGTCAAGCCTGTGCTTTCGCCAAGAACGTTGTCAAAAGCTCTTAGCCTTGTAACTTAGCCTTGACATCAGGCTCGAACTAGGTGGATGCTTCACGTATTTTGATGATCAAGTCTGAGTTGTTCATTCGACGCGCTTCACACTGTTGTATCAACTCTACCACTCTTAAAACACGAATAGCAACAAAAAGTGTTTATGTACACATCCATACAAATACAAGCATTTACTAATTAAACTACGAATAGGACACTATGTAATATTCAAAAATATTTGCTATAAATATTAGAATATAAAACATTCGATTAAATATTATAATATGCATTTATGCGATATCCGAACCTTACTTATAAGCTGTTTAACCTCTTTAAGAAAATGCATCGACTTAGGACTAGTATAAAGCATATAACAAAAGTATATCATGATTGAAGCTTGCAGTGAAGAAAATATCAGAAAAATACTTTCTACACAACATGCCTAAGTATCACAAAATAATTCATAGCCTAGGCATCAAATTTTGGAAACAGTAACGCACGCCAGTTTCCATACCGATAACATAAAATATGAACTTCAAAGAACTAACCGATCAGCAACAAATCCGAGTAAAACAATACAAAGGGCGAAAAGGGTGTCGCCAATTTAAGCTGCAAAAATAGTGTTTTTTCGCTCTTGCGCCACCCGAGAAGAGGGCTAAAATGCTCATCCTTTTCATAGGTTTTTCTGACTTAATTTGCATCCGCATACAAATGTATGGTCGATTCTGATGAATATTGACCTCGAACATCCGATGGTGCTATTTGTTTGATGGGAGACGGCGTTTGAGCAGAGTCATTTCAACTTGAAAAGTGATTGTGTTGGAATTGAGGAGTGTTGTAGTTGAACTTTGAATTGAGTTTTCCGAGTGAAGGAGGCCTAATTTAGTAAAAGTGATGCGTGGCACATAATCAGCGACCGCAAAATGTACAAGAAACATGCATTTCATGAGTGGCACCCTCGAAATGAAAAATGGTTGCGCTGAATGTGCATTATTTAATTACAAGCTCTGGCATGTACCTATAATTGGAGCAGGCTTACCTGAACCTATGTTTTGTGATCATTGCTGTATCAATTATTCGATAAAAATATATCAAATGTCGCTTTCAGTTGGATGCATGCGACTTTTTGTTGATGTGTGCCTCACACGGTTTTTCTCCAGTCTCTACCAGGCAGGAATATCCCCATCCTTCTTCAAAAAATATGAGTACACTTTCAATTTTAATATGCGCTTTGGAGGAGACATCACACAAGATCAACGTGAGGGTAAGAGGTAATGTTCTCAAACAAACTTGTATTTCATTTTTGTCTCTGATGTGACCTTTGCGTTGGGGCGTGAAAAAATATAGTGGTTATCACTGTTTTGATAAACAGAAGTTAAAAGAAGCCATACATTTCCTATTATCACAGACCTACGTCACATTCGGTAATTTAGTTTTCAGGCAGATTAAAGGCATTCCAATGGGAGGAAATTCTAGTCCACTCCTAGCTGACCTATTCCTCTTACACTGCGAATATGTTTTTATGCAAAATTTGATAAAAGCTAAGAAATATCATTTAGCACGCTTGTTATCACCTACATCAAGATACATAGACGATATATGTGTTGTCAATTATAAACACTTTAATTCGTTGATTCAAAGAATTTATCCACCTGACTTGTTGGCGGAGAGAAATGGTGATAACAATAAAGAGGTAGTTTACCTTGATGTGAAAATACAAATCTCACAGAACAGGTTGAGAACTTCAGTATATCACAAGGTAGATGACTTCTCTTTCTCTGTGGTGCAACTGACTTTTCCAGAGAGTATGATCCCATTACAGATGGCCCTTCATGTTTTCGCGTCGCAGGTAGTCAGATATTGTAGAATATGCTCGAAGTTACAAGACGCTGTACACAAAACTAACAAGACACTAAATATCATGAAATCTAGAGGTTATTCTCAGCATGACTTGATGAGTTACACAGAAAAGGCTCTCACAAGGCATAATGAATCGCTTCACAAATATGGTCTTTTCTCGGCTCGACAATTCACTTCACTCTGTGAATTTCAATGAGGCACGCGACCAACAAACGACTCACATTTTCCTTAATGCCTTGCTGCATAGGTGAATAAACGACTAACAATGACTTGTAGCCATCATATGGGGGTGGGCAGTGAAGAGTGAATACAGAGCGCTTAGCGTGTCTTACGGGAGATGAGAGAGCTCCCATTGTTAAGTCTTGATGTATGAGGCGAAGTTTGTGTAAAGGCGGATTACATATTTATCACACAGCGATTACATCTTTATGGGATTCGAGGATGAACAGGATCTGTTTACTTGTGGGAATCGAAAAGGCAAAGATTGATGAACAGGATTTGTTTACATGTGAGGATCGCAAAAAGCATACTGTATTTATTGATGTGATGAATTTAATGACAGGATTTGTTTACATATGGGAAACGCAACAATTGAATGATATCTGATTTATCTTTGTGACATATCTTTCAAGACATATCATTACCTATTCAGTATTTTGTCAGCCACTATGTGTGGGACCCCGCTCGTCTGGGTTTGAGTGTTCAGGTTAGGGGTCGAAACACAACTAGACGAGTACCTGCTGATGACTGACGGACTGCAGTATTATGTTTTATATCCCTTAATCGGTAACTGAAGTAGTGGTCGATGTATTGTAATTCAAATGAAGAAATGTGGAATTACATGAAGTACTATAGACGGATGAAGAAACTGGCGATAACAAATTCAAGTGAAGAAATAGTATTTTCCATGTGTAGTCTTAGGTATAGTGTGTATAGTTTCATTGCTTTCGGTGTAGTAGAGTGTCATTGTAATTCTATTGTTTACCTCCATTATCCACTTTCCACTTATCCACTTTGTGTAGTGTCAGATATAGTTCACTTGTAATCAGTGTAGTAGCATCGTTGTATTTCCATATTTTACCTCCACTTTTCCAATTTTTATTCATCGGTTTCCTGTTGTTTTATAATATCCATTTTTTAATTTCCTTAACCTATGGTGACCATTGTCTTATTCTATTTCCACTATCAGCATCTGTAGTCGGTACAGTATATTAGAAGTCTGTTTTGAACGTGTATACGGCAGTGTTTGGAATCTATGGTATTAGTATATCAACAGCAAGAATGAGTAGTATTACAAGTCTTAAGATTTCCATTTTTACCAGATATTGGGCCAAAGCTGATCAATTTTAATTCGTTGCCACGAGAAAGCTACATTGAGTTCTTTTAAGAACTGATTAATCCAATGGTTACAGTACCATTGCCTTTGTACACTTGCGGATTGGAGAACGCCATCAGTCCTCCTTAGGACTACTTTAACTAATAATTTAAATTAGTAAGCATTATATTCTATTATAAATGGCTACTGGGATGACTTTCATCATCGTATGAGAACTACTAAATCACCGAGTGAAAAGACAATCATTCTTTCACGGTTCATTCCCTCAACTATTACAAGCCTTACATGCAGCAGTGTCTCTGCACTTTTGTTTGACGGAGAAAGTTGACATCAAGACAGTGACAGCCATTTGTACGAGGATAAATAATTTGTTTGCATTATGTTTCGGGTCTAGTTATATGCCGCGTCTGGAGTCCTATTCCGATCATTTGATAGAACTCCGACTCCAACAAAAGTGATAGGACTCCGGGACACCGACTCCGCATCCCTGATTTGAAGGTGGTTGCGTAAACTTCACACCTTGTTATAATAAATCTTTGAAGCTTGATTTTTTACATGAAGATTGATTATTTTCATAAATTTTTTGCGTGGCACATAATTAGACATGGATATTTCATCGTTTGTAATGGTTTTTGTTGTTTGATGCACTGATATTCAGAAAAAGTGGTTGCGCCAACTTCACAGCGCAACCAATTTGAAATTTGAATTATGTTTCATGGCCAAAAGAGGCTGAATTTCGTGAAGCCGCGTAGTGGCACATAATCAGCGACCTCGAATTGTGTGGCTGATGTGATTTTTGGAAGTGACACAGTTAAAACAAAAATGGTTGCGCTGAGTGGTTACGCCAACTTCACACACGTCTCTATGGAGATCTGGAAATCCGATACATTTTATTTGTATGGAGCATACTGCCTATTCACGTGTGTGAAGTTGGCGTAACCACTCAGCGCAACCATTTTTGTTTTTACTGTGCCACTCCCAAAAATCACATCAACCACACAATTCGAAGTCGCTGATTATGTGCCACTACTCGGTTTCACGAAATTCAGCCTCATTTGGCCAGAAAACGCAATTCAAATTTCAAATTGGTTGCGCTGTGAAGTTGGCGCAACCAATTTTTCCGACTTTCATAAGATTAGCACATCAAGCAACAAAACCCATAAGAAACGATGAAATATCCGTGCCTAATTATATGCCACGCAAAAAATTAATAAAAATAATCGATCTTCATGGAAAAAATCAAGTTTCAAAATTTTATTACACCGAAGTGTGAAGTTGGCGCAACCAAATTTGAAATCAAAATTACTCAGCACTCAAGCAGTTAGGCATCACATCAGTAGCACCAGCGGATGTGCCAGGTCAACATTCATCAGAATCAATCACACTAAAGCAGTCTTTCACCCGTTCAAAAGAAGACCTTAAACATCAAAATCACATGACAAAGCTTTTAATAAAATATTGCACATCCAGCGCAACCATTTTTAATTTCGAGTGTGCCACTCCTGAAATGCATGTTTCTTGTACAATTTGGGGTCGCTGATTATGTGCCACGCATCACTTTTACTAAATTCGGCCTCCTTCACTCGGAAAACTCTCAATTCAAAGTTCAACTACATCACACAATAATTCCAGCGTAACCATTTTTCAAGTTGAAATTACTATGCTCAAACGCCGTTTCACATCAAATAAATAGCACCATCGGGTGTGACAAGTCAATGTGCATTAGAATCGACCATTGATTTTTACATCGAAGTTGGAAAAACTTCGGATCGGGAGCATTTTTCCGTCATCTCGAGTGGTGGAATAGCGAAAAAAATACTATGTTGGCAGCTTGAATTGGCGACTTCCGTTTCCCCGCTTTTTTCAGATTCGTTGGTAATTGGTTCTTTTGAGTTTCTATTCTGTGTTATTTTGAAAGAGGCGTGCACTGTAGTTTTCAAAATTTGATGCTTTAATTTGGATACAAAATTTGAATTATTTTGTGTTGTTTAGGCATTTTGTGTAAAAGTAGGCTATTCTCCGAAATTTTCTTCACTACAACCTTCAATTATGATATAGCCTAGTTTTTTTATATGCTTTACACTAAGCCTAAATCGATGCATCGGTTTTCTTGAGGAGTTTGTAGCAGTAACAGATTAATCTTACAATAGACATTATTTTTTGTAATCTTGCTGTCGATGAAATCGGATTTAACTTCTTTCACACGAGGTAGAATCAAAAACACATCAAGTTTATAATTCTTGAATGAAAGATGTACATAGCAATATGCCTTCTGTCCACTTTGAAGTTCCAGATAATCGAGCAATTCATCAGACTTATGATATCAATAAATTATCTCATCGCGTGTCTCGCTAAAATATACCTTTTCCAATTTTATTTGGATATAAGTAAGTTCAATTTAGTTTGCAGAAATATCTCTGGTAAGAAAGTAAGTTTGATTTAGTATAAGTAAGATCAATTTAGTTTTTCTTTAGATATCTTTGATTACTATTCCCAGTGTGTCAATTGTGAATCGATGACGGTTTGAATTTATTAAAATTTTGAATTTCACTGTAATGCTAGAATTATGCATGGACTTCTATAATATAGCATCTGGACAGAAATCTGATCAGATATCATTGACCCTTCCGTACGAGATGAGGCTAACTATTTGAATCGATATCGCTCATTCAGAAACCAAGTTTATGCATATTGGTTGCATTTTTGTTATTCTCACTCTGCGTACGTTATAAAGTATACCAGATTATTACATAGTTGTAGAATCGTATTCAGAATCCCTTCTATATTCGATAAACTTTATTCCCGGGGAACTTTATATAACATAGAAATGTGAGTACAAGAACATTTAACCCATAGAAATATAAAATAAAGATAAATAGTCAAGAAAGGAAGCAAGCTAAAATTCAACTGATGCACTACTGCCATCTGGTCGGGTAATGACCATTTTCTTTGGGGTCATCTCTGAAGTCTGGCACGCTTGCACTAGCTCTGCACTCAACTAGCTACTTGAGTTTGTGCGCATGTCAACTTGTATACTGGTGCAGGCCTCATTTGCGATGGATCCAGTAAGAATGTTGGATGCAACTCTCAAGTGCTTTTCACTAACGCAGTTGTAAGATGTTACACAGTCTGATCGATGGCCGGTGATCTTTTTCGTAAGATCTTTATCCCCAGTCGCATTGATGATGCGAGTTACCGCCGTGCAACGACCACTCTGGTTGGTGAAATTCGCTTCATCCTCGCCGGCTGCCTCCATAAGATTTTTGATTGTAGAGTCAAGTGTATTATGCCCGACGGGAGTGTTCATGTACCACTGGAAATTGCAATAATTCGGTACTGGCTGAAGGAAAAGGGCGTTGGTAGAACAGGGAGAAGGACGTAGAGAAATCAGCTTTTCAAAAAGCTTCACGGGACAGCGATTGGGATTTTCAGCTGGCCAGATCTTGACAACCTTCGGCTCTACATGATGATCCCTCATCCCATTCTTAAACGTTTTGGAATACGATTCCGTGATGGATTCTTATCCCATCGACTGACCGCAGGCTAATGAGCCTCTAGGTCCAATTGTCAGTGACCGCAGCTCTCTGCCACCTCTTAATCCGCAATTTATTGAAAGCAGGTATAGCAATGTGCGGTTTAAAGTCTTTGGATTCCTGCAGCCTAAATATCCGCGATTCCACAAGTTGTCCTCTTGATCGGCATCGATTGCAGAAGCCCGTTTTCTCTGTTTGTTGACGCCTCGCTCAGATGTTTCCTTCATAGCGGAGTCGAGGGCACGGCGAGCGCCAGAAAATTCAGTGCTTTTCCATAGATTCCATGACTTGTTCAAGAAGTTGCTTAGGTAGCAAGAAATACCACTGAACAAACACCGCAAAGAGTCACTAGGATATCGGTCGCCATTTCTCTTTCTGGCTTCGAAGAAGAAGAACTGTAAGGCATCATTTAAAGTGCCTTTTGTCATCACTTCAAGTGTTGCTTCCCCATCGTCTGACAGAAGGAGCAAATCAGTCGAATTTGATTCTAGAATTCTCATGTTGCGTTCTTTTATCCAAGAGTTAAAGGTGTTCCTTGCCCAATTAGCGCTCAGTCTTGTTTTCACTGGTATTTGCTTTGTTATAGAATTCTGGATCTCATTACTGGTCATTGGCTCTCCGTGTCTGAAGTCGATATTGAAATCTTCACTAAGTAATTCATCCAATTCATAATTGAAATCATCGATAACATTGTGGAACGAATTCATTGTACCACAACTTAAGAGGTAAGGATCATAGAATTGTCCCTTATCGTGAAGCATGAATTTAAAATTCAAAAGTATTACAGGGAAAATTCTTGTAAAGAGGGATTTTATCACGGATATCTAGAGTCCTACTTCATGGGTAATAATCTGGCATACTTTATAACGGATAGAGGATGGCTGCACGATATCTCTAGGACATAGCTCGTGAAATTACTTGATGAATCCCTCGGGCTAAAGCCCTCGGGATTTATCAATTAATTTCCCTCTCTATATCCCAGAGAATCGTACAGCCATCCTCTATCCATTACGTAAATTACTATTTAAACTTTCATTGATGTTTGTGAAAACATCACAAAAATGCCTAACAAGCAGAGCTGGAAAAATTCCACTGAAATTTTTTAATTCCAATTCCGGAGCAGAAATTTCAATTCCAAATCCAATTCCAATTCCAGTCGAAACAGTTCAATTCAATTCCAATTCCATAATAAGATTCAATAATAATAAGATTCATCGTTGCATGTCGCGTATAGTGTCTTAAGTTAATGTATCTAACGTTTGTTCGTTTCAATCTAACCCATGTGCCCTTATCCTATCCTCTTTGTTCCCTGCCGTTCCCTGCGTCGTTCCTATGTGCGTTTTCATGCTCATAGTTCATATTTCTAGTGTACATGTATACCGGTATATGTAACCGGTCAGCTTACGCCATTTTCGTTTCGTAAACGAGATATTCAATATCTCGTGAAAAAAATAAAAGAAAGTTAACGGTCAGCAAAGAATCAAACGCTGAGACAGAGAGAGAGATGACACGCGAATAAATCTATTAATAAACTGACAGAAGAAAGAAATTCAGTGTGCGAATAACGTGATTGTTGATGAAAGAAAAACGACGATAATAAAACTGATAAATTGGTCCATGTTAAAAAAAAGGAGATTAAAAATTCCGTGATAAGAACGAAATGTGATCGGGTCGAAAGCAAACGAGCACAGATTAAAGGAAACTCCTTCAATTTTCAAAGGAAAGTGGTTTTATCGTCAAGTCTCAAAAATTTGTATAAATTAGAAACGATGAGAAATTGACACAACAACAACAACACATACGACATCTTCAGTAACTCCTAGAAGAACTCCGGGCTCTCGCGGTGTCACATAACTACAGAAGTAACAACAACCACTGCCAGCCAGCGAACAACAACACAGCAGCATATACGGCAACACATCAGCTAGCGCGATTGAAGATTGACGGTATAAGTGACACTGATATTTATGATATTATTTTGGTATAAGTGTGTCCGATCGAATTGAAGTGAATTCAACATCAAGAAGTGAACTGTAAGTGTAAAGTTTTTCTTTTATCGTTGCGTATCGTATCTATATAACTATAGTCTTAAAAATTAATATTGTTAATTGTTGTGATAGGAAGTTGAATAATAGTTCATGTAATTGAATAATTAATTATTAGAATAATTTGCTGACACTGTCTATATCATGATTTGAACTGACAGGGTTGCTGCCCTTTAATGCAGCGTTAATTATCCTCTTTCCAAAACAACTGTTTTTCGTGTGTACAACAATTAAGTTAATCTCCAATTTTTTTTTTTTTATTTAGTACACCAATAAGTGCGAGGAGCACCAAGGCAACACAGGAAATACATTCAGGAGGGAACAATTAGAAGTTACAATAAAACATAAAAAGCTTTCGTTTAAACTGTTTCACCGTTTCACTGTTCACAATATCGTCGGGGAGGCGGTTCCAGTCATCTATAATGCGGTGGGAAAAAGAGGATAGGCGACAATTCAGATTTGTTGGGTGGCGGAAAATTTTGTAGTTATGTCCACGGGTTCGGGAAACACTAAAGGTGAAGAAGGAATTAGGATCACTTGGAGTAAGGTGGTTACATATTTTGAACACGGTTGTAAGGTCCATAATCCGACGACGACATTGTAGTGTTGGGAGTTTCAGAGCTCTCAGTCTTTCTTCGTAGGGTAACGAGGATAGACCACGGATGCTTTTGGTGAATCGACGTTGTACACGTTCGATAGCCAGAATGTCTTTATTCAGGGATGGATTCCAGACTGGGATGGCATATTCGAGGTGAGGGCGGACCAGTGTCTTGAAGAGACGAATAAGCAGATCGGCGTCCCGAGAGACGAATGTCCTGAGGATGGCAGATACAATGCGATTCGCTTTCTGAACACAGGTCAGAATGTGCCGAGAGAATTTTAGGTCTTTTGAAATCAGAACTCCAAGGTCTTTGACACACTTGGAATTATTCAGGAAACTTCCATCCAGACGGTAGTCCGAGGCTGGATTGCGAAATCCAAAGTGTAGAATGGAGCACTTTTGGGGATTGAGCGATAGCTGCCATTTCTTCGACCAGGTGGTTACAGCGTTGAGGTCAGCTTGCAAAAGTTCTTTGGCTTTCAGGGGATCAGTGCGCTTGATTTCGGAGTACAATTTTACATCATCAGCATATTTCAATAAAGAAGAGTTTGTCAAGGTGTCATCAATGTCATTAATAAAGGCGACAAACAGATCTGGGCCTAAAACGGATCCCTGGGGGACACCAGAAATCATGCTGTAGGGGGAAGAATGCACACCATCCACGACAACACTCTCAGTTCTATCCTCAAGAAAAGCTTTCAGAAAACATAGAAGTCTCCCTCCAATGCCCAAGGAAGTCAATTTCGAGAGGAGACGAAAGTGAGGGACTGAATTGAACGCTTTTTCAAAATCGAGATAGATGACGTCAGCCCACTGACCGCGATCCACAACAGATGTTAAATCCTCGAGGAATTCTAAGAGCTGGTGGGTACTAGACGAATTTTTGCTTGTCCTATCTAAAACTAAATTCAATAATTGTTTTATTTTGATTAATTATCTTACTTGATAAATAACTAAATAACAGATTGAACAAAGATGATTGTCTTTTCATGGCCTGCTTAATCGCTGAAATAACATTGTCCGGGGCTGTAGGCCCATCGAAGTAATAAAAAACACCTTTTATTTAACAATAAATTAAAGCTACCTCTGTCGATCTATCCCTCTCTAATCTCTGCAGTTAACACAGCGGCCGAGTACTGTGATTTCAATTATTGTACAAATAGATTTATCACAGGTCTATCGAAAAAGTGGAATTGATGTTTATCAAGGTCAATTCCAATTCCAATTCCAGTAGATTTAAATATCGTCAATTCCAATTCCAATTCCGACTTTTCCAACTCTGATAAGAAGTGCTCCGCTTTCGGGTGTAAGAATGGCTATGACAGTAAATCCAAAGACTCATCTATTACATTTCATTGTTTCCCGTTAAAAAACAAAGTGCTGTTAGATCAATGGATGAAGAACAATCCACGAAGTAATTTTACACCGACCATTAACTCAAGACTATGCTCTATTCATTTTATTTCATCTGATTTTGTTAACGAACATCAAGACACGAATAATAGTCGTCCACATAATAGTCCTCTTCAAAAAAGACGGTTGAAGTGCGATGCCGTGCCTTCGATATTTCCTAATGCTCCTGGATATTTTTCAAAATCGCCATCGTTTCGTCGTTCAACTCCAGCAACTTCTTATGATCGACATTTACGTGAGACTTCTCAGCTTCTGAAAATGGAGGAATCTCTTCACAGAGAAGACAACATTTCCGAAATTTCACTCCATGAAATCAATCATCGACTGAAAACCTCACACCTACCGTCAGGATTCCTGCATGCCATTATTGACGATTATTTATTGATCTATATAATAGATTTGAATTATAACGTGCCGCGCATAACATGCTCTGTAACAGTTTCCACCGACGTTGAGGTTTCCATGACATACAACGGCGATAAAGTTTCTGCGACTCATTTCTGTGATATTGTAGATGGCAAATTAACCACACTCTCACAAATTCAGAATTTGATGGCCAGAGTAAAATCATTCGAGGAGTCTGAATCAATTTCGGAACACAACCTCCATTGAAAAGCTGTCTTCGTTGCCATTGAAAAGCTGTCTTCGTTTGTCACCTATGAGCCAGAGGTAAATACTGCTTTATTCTGGAGCAATTGAAACTGATTGATAGCAGCAAATACAAACGTGTTTATTCCCCTGAACTTATCTTATTTTCCTATTTGATCTTCGTAAACAGTCCATCCATGTATCGATTGATTTTGGATGAAGGTTTGCTATGTATCCCTTCAGTCACAACTTTAGAGATAACACGGCATCTCAATTATTCCAGTAACAAAAACAACGTCAGTTACTTAAAATTGAGACAATCAAAACTCAGTCAACTCGAGCGGAATTGCGTGTTGATGATTGATGAAATCTATATAGCAAAGCGTGTGGAGTACAGTGGAGGAAAAATCCATGGTATGACTGATGATGGCAAAGTTGCATCTACTTTACTGTGTTACATGGTTCGATCACTAGCAAGTAGCTACAAGGATGTCGTGGCCATTTATCCCATATCAAATTTGACTGCTTCAAAGCAAAAGGTTACGTACAACGAGGTGATGGAACTCTTACACTCTATCTCTTTGAACATTGTTGCTATTTCCGCGGATAATGCTTCATGTAATCGGAAGTTTTACATTGATCTCTGTGACGGAAATTTGTCTTCGAGTATTGTCAATCCTCTCACTCAACAGCCCATCTTTCTGTTGTTTGATCCAGTGCATAGGCTAATCTGAAAAATGTGTACAATAATTTCCAAGCCCGAAAAATATTCAAATGTCCGCCTCATCCGCCCCTTGCTCCATCTGGAATTATTGCGAACTTTCATCACATCGCCGAATTGCACTCACATGAATCTTCAAAATCACTGAGGAAAGCTAACAAATTGACTCCATCAGTTATTTCTCCAAAGACAATCGAGAAGTCATCTGTTAAACCAGCTGTGGCTGTGTTTCATGAATCAACGCGTGACGCTTTAAAATTCTTTTCCAATCATGAGGGAAAGAATTGGTCCAGTACAGCCGATTTTATTTCACTCATATTAAAACTGTGGAACGTCTTGAATGTCAAGTCATCAACAAAGGGATTTCATAAAAGAAATCTTAGTCAAGATCCCGTGCGGTCGTCGATGGATTGGAAATTGCAATTTCTTAGGGAGTCTTCAGAATTAATGAAGTTTTGGGAAAATCACTCAGATTTCGGATTTTCGAAAGAAACTTTTCTTGCATTTCGACAAACGTGCTCTGCTATGGCTGATTGTGCTACCTTTATGTTAGATCGACTTGGATTTTCATTTGTTCTTCTAGGCAAGCTGCAGTCAGACGCCATTGGATCCAGATTCGGATGGTTCCGACAGATGTCGGGTGCTAATTATTTTGTGTCCAAATTATCGAGAGTGATCGAAAAATACAAGCAATATCTCTCCTGAAATTTTCTCAGATTGATTTGTCGGAAGTCAACAACTTACACCGTAAAGATTGTCCGGAACATTCTGTTGATCCGGCTTTATACAATGACTTGCAAGGGGAAGTGAACCTGGATTATGACATTTCTTCTAGTGATGCAAATATAATACAGACAAACTGCATCAGACAATCAAAGTGTGTATCCTGCGAGGACATATTAATTTCTGAACATTCTTTAGAAGATCTAGAAATAGATTCTACGCTGGAGTATCCTGCATCTACTTTCTTAACTTCCATAGATCGTGGTGGACCTTAAGAAAGTAACAGACTTAGTGTTCATGCTTGGTCTCAGCTCTTGGAAGGTTTTTGAATTGATTAAATCAACTGAGAAAATAAAGACAAGATTTATGCAATCCACAAATCAACGAAGTACGTTTTGTTATTTGGTGGACTGCTTCACCTCTGAAGAGGGAGGATGCGACCAAATATTTTGCATCAAAGGCCATAACCTAAAATGCAAATTTGTTGCGAGATTTTTTAATTGTCTGGCGAAAAATTTTGTTCATGACTTATCACAACAAGCTGTGGAAAAGTGTAACTCTTCGTCAAGAAAACGCAAGATTGCGAAACTGTCCAGTAACTGCTTTTAAATCGGTAAGCTTCATTCATTTATCTGAATTTCTCGTCAATATTATGTGAATTGCCATTATGATGTTCTTGTCTGTGTTTGAAAATGGCTGTTTGCAATTAGGGTTTAATGTTTTCATTTATTTGAAATGAAATCCTCTACGGTAGACCTACACAAAAAATGGATTGATAATTTGAGTTTGCTTACATTACTTACATGCATAGGGTTCAAAATACGAAGTAGTCTCAAGTCAGAATTTGAATCTGAGATCAGTATTATACTTTAAAATTGATGTAAATCAGCATAATTTTTAATATGTACTTGTAGTACATGATTACAATCAGGGCTGTGGAGCCGATGCGTTATCTCATCGGCTCCGGCTCCGGCTCCACGACACTGATGTGAAAGGCTCCGGCTCCGACTTCAAATTCAGGTTCTATCTATGCTGGTTATCCTGGATCCGTTGAACGGGATTTTTGGATAACGGTGTGGCCTTTAGAGGATTGCTACAATCATCAAATTAGTTTTCATTAGTAGTGAAAACTGTGCCCTACTTGCCACGGATAGGTACATGGATAGGTACATGTAAAGTTTAGTGTTATCAATAGGTACATGGATAGGTACATGTAAAGTTTAGTGTTATCAATAGGAACATGGATAGGTACATGGATAGGTACATGTATACTTTAGTTATCGATAGGCACATGGATAGGTACATGTATAATTCAGTGTTATGAATAAGAACTTGTATGAGATCTGTTTTACTGGATAGGTACATGTGTTTGGTACACTCAGTTGAGTACACTGTGTTTGGGAACGTCTATGATCGAACTTGTGTGGTTTGGTTCTGAGCACTTGGGTACGTACCGATAGACGTCCGTTGTTTGATTTTGAATGGGTTTGCTCAATTGCGACTATTGTGACAATTATTTTTAATGTAGCACTATTTAGATGTGAAACTTTACTGTGCAGTTATGATTTAGTTGCTCCCCAATAAGAAAACCAATTCCAGAACTATGTTTAAAATGAAAAGACAAGAGAATTACAATGTAAGTTTAATTTAAGCGTGAAAAATAAATGACGGGTGCAAATCACGTCCCTCAGGCGACTCCATGATCTTCAAGAAGTCATCACACCACTCATGGAATGTCGGATTTTTACTAAAGTCATGGTCACATTCGTGTACCGGACACTTCACCGGTAGTCCATTCCGCCTTTGAAGTGCAGAGACAGTCAAAGTCTTCCACAGGGCCACTTTGCAGCCGCAAGACAGATGCATGGTCATGTCCAACTGACCTCCCATAATGACTTGGCTGTCATTTTGAAAATAAAATAGTGGTTTTGAGTACATGCTTCTTGTTATGGAACGTTGAGGATAAGTACTTAACAGTTTGGAACAATGTCATCCTTTATATAGTTATATATATTCTTTAGGGAAGTTCGGTACCTCTCTGATTGGCTGTTAGGATTTCCTTTGTTTAAAAAGTATATAAGTCCGAGGTTTGTACCAATTCTTATCAAAGGTTCTAATCCTCACGTTTACAAGTTACAATTATTTTAAATCTACAAGTCATAATGGATCGCAAACAGAAAGCCGCAGTTGAGAACGGTACTGCTGATCGTACCACTTCGCCAGTGGAACGTACCAGTACACCTCCCCAATCTCCGATGGAGCGATCGACAACACCAAACGAGCCGATGGTGTTCACCCAAGCCCCTGCATCGCCCGACTACTCGAGTGATGAGGATAGTGACGTATCAATTGAGACGATGCGTCACATGAATAAGAAGTCCATGCGAACGCCACTTTATGGACGGGTCACGGTCAAAGTCAAGAACGCCCCGAAAAAGTATCACACCAAACGGGTGTTCATGAGGATGGAGCCGAACGACCGGAACCTCACAACCGCTCTCGAATTTTCGGTCATCGACCTTGACACACCACGTCGCTGTCCCTGTGCGCCCAAGAAGACCAGGATCCATGTGCAAGTGGACTTGAAAAAACTTGTACCCTTTCCTTACCTTGATGACATTTAGTGTGTTTTTTCTTAATCTCTTTATTTAATATTTATTTGTATATATGAACAGACTTGTTTTATCATTTCACAAATCGGTCTTCAATTAAGGTCTGAATGGGAAAGGGGAATAACTATCTACAATTAATGATGTTCAATAACTGAATTGAAACAAAAAATCAAGTATGAAGACTTCAACTTGAAATAAATAGGAACATATAACTTTTAAAGAAACAGTTATGTTGTTAATTTTAAAATGCTTGTAGCAGTCCAGGATGATATCATACATGTGTCATACACGACACCATAAGAATGAGAATGAAAAGACCTTTAGAATGATATAAGGTATGTACCTATTCGATGGGAAAATCCTAGTTGTATGCAACTGTATGCAAGCAGACAAATGTTAGATTTTTAAATTCACTAAGTTTTTAGCCCATTCTTTAAAGACATGTAGCTCTCTAGTTATATGTCATACATGTGTCATACAATACACCATTAGAATCAGCATGAAAAGAGAATTCGAATGATATATTGTATGTACCCATTTGATGAAAAAATCCTAGTTGTATGCATCTGTATGCAACTTGAAAAATTCCAAGTTTTTTTACAAAAATGACTAAGTTTACAAATTTTCAAAGTTAAAGTTTTACAACCAAAAATGACCACAATATACAAACCTCTACACTTGACCTTGACCTTTGACCTTCATACACTTCATACACTTCATACACGGCGGGGGGGGGCCTCAAAATTTCTCGGGCGCTTCGCGCCCTCGAAATTTTTCGGATTATAGGGTAAATAAATTTTCGAGTGCGCTTCGCGCACTCGAAAATTTATTTACCCATGGGTTCCGGGTGCCATAGATACTCTTCTTGCTTCCCTAACCCTAACCTTAACCCTAACCCTAACCCTAACCCTAACCTTAACCCTAACCCTAACCTTAACCCTAACCCTAACCCTAACCTTAACCCTAACCCTAACCCTTAACCCTAACCTAGTATTTTAATTTGATTATTTGAATTTTGGCGCGAAATTCAAATTTTCGAAAAAATCTTTAAATTTGATTATTCGAATTTTGGCGCGAAATTTGAATTTTCGAAATTTAGCGCTTAATTCAAATTTTAATGTTCTATTCAAACCACACGTTTTATAACTTCAAATATGAATCATTATATGACTATTAATAATAACATGTATATCAAATAATACATCAGTCCATCAGTTCATATTACTTTGAATTCACTCTACTGTTTACATGTAGAAATCTTTCAACACATATGATGGCACTTCCATTTCTAAGGTTAAAAATAAACCAGCTGTTCAAATTCTTGTTTGAGTTATCAATTTTGTTTAACCGTACCAATTCCAAGATGTGATGTCATAAGGTCTTTGTTCATAGTTGCTTTGTCAATTTCATATATAAAGAAGTTGCACACAACGAATTTTCACTCATTTTCAAATTATTTAGTGTCCATAACAGACGTCGTTCTTCGTTCCTCCGTTCTCCGGTTCTTATTACAATTCTAAAGTGAGTTTCATTGTCATGTTCTGCTACTTTATAGGATATTCGGGAGTAGGAACATTATTAAGTTTTTATAACCAAATAGCTTTAAATATAGAAGCTTGGGTTTTTAGGATAGGAACGCTTTATGTTATATTATTAACCATGTTTTTATTTTAATTTTTCATCCTATATTAAGTCACTGAGCGAGAGACATGAATATATCAGTTTAAATGTAAGTGTATTTGAATCAACAAGATTTTCACAGTTTGTAAATAAATAAAAAGATACCTAAATAAAGCCTTCATCCATTTTAAATATTCAGTCAGTCATCTGCTAACAGATGTATAAAATTCAAGCTTGTTTAATTAAACAAATTGAGGATTGGTTGAAATTTTCGAAATTTCACTTTCATTTCATTAAATTAATTTCGAAATTAAATAATAGTAAATCAGCTGTTTCCAAATTTCAACTCTTCTTATGAGCTAACCCTTTTCGAATAAATATCTAATTTTCGACTTTCGGTTTCAATTTCAACTTCAAATTTTATTTCTTCTTAAGATTTGTCAAATATTAATCTAGTACTTAATAAAGGTTTGAAGATGGTACATAAATGATTTCTCATTTAAAAAGAGATTAAATTATAATAAAATTTTTTTATCCTCTACAGAAATGGTTCGACAAGAAAGCATCGCACGGCAACGTCTCATCTTCCATTTCTGTGAGACTTGCCAACTGCCCGTTCGACATGCGAACAAAAGCGGGCATAAGGAATGCTCCTTCCGAGAGGACTGCACGTACCTCTACTGCCTCACGTGCAAGAGGTATGAAAGGAGCGATGCAAAGGTGAATAGTGACTCCGCGAAAGCATTTATTACCAAGCACACCCCTTGTGCTCAACTAAATGGGAGAAAGGGGATTAACTTAACCTCCAAAGTTGAGAAGAAGAAGTTGGAGCGTCTTTTTGGGAAGGATCGACCGACTGAAGGCGTGCTTTCCCAGTTGGATGAACCTGCTCCAAAGGATAAGCCTCAAAAGTCGCGAGTTCCTAAGAGGAAAGTTCCTAAGTCTCGGGAGTTCATCGATGAGACTTTTAGTGATTGTGAGGTGAGTGCCATCAATTCTACATGCTAGTTTCAACGGATAACTGGCTCACAGCAGAAAAATAAAAAAATACTACTTCATTATGTATGAAATGATTATATGTTGTAAAACATTTCAGGATGTACTGATGCCCCACCGAAGAGAGCCAAGGTGTTGGTTCAGAAGAAACTGTTCGCTAAAGATGTAAGTATTTATTGACTAATTTAATTATTTCTATACATAAAGTAAATCAACATTGCTTAAACATTTCAGAGTGAGCTACCTCACCCGACAAAGACTAATGAGGATGTAGTGGCCGAAAAATTGCGAAATGTAAGCATTTCAGTTATTTATTAGTTCTCAATGTGAAATTAAACATGAATTTTTCCTACTTTCAGCTGTTTCCCAGTGTTCAAGGCTGCCCGAAAATTGCGCGCTTATCTTCACCGAGGAGCAGACTACCTTCGAGTCCCGTAAGTGTCATTACATAGGTCTCAGTCAACAATAACTGAAAATGCATCAAGTATTTTTAAAAACATACATACTTCGTCAATGAGTTGCGAGCATGGTATATTATTTTTCTCTGCAGGTTGTGCGATCGCTGTCCCTCAGGAAGCATCGCAGTCTCCTTTCGACGCCAGCGACAAGTACATCGGTGGAAGACAATGAAGAAAAGCCCTATTCGATTCGGGAGTCTTCATCAGAGGACGATGAAACCTCGTCAGCGACTTCATCTGATGAGGAAGCGTCGTCAGCGACTTCTTCCCGACATCTTCTTCCGATGAGGATGATGATCCTGTTACAAATGTAAGTATCAAAGTTGGTCAACTGCATGAGTACAGAATTTTCTATTAAAATATGTTTTTTGTTTGTAATAGATTGATTTATCTTTTAGAATGACTCGTTGCCCCGTGAGACAGAGGTTGGAACCGATCAGAAGGTCACAATCCAGCCGGAGGTAAGAGAAATTCACTTTTATATCTCATCAATGGTAAAATGCTAAATAGATGATAAACAATTGTTTCTTTCGATTACAGGACTCCGCGATGTGTGCATACTCAGGAGGAGGTCTCGTTCAGCCACATCCGGGCTTCTCCGAGCTGGAGTGTGCGCCTTCCTTTATCGCCCATGATGACACTGGCTCCGTTATCTCCCACTGCGTCCTTCCTCTTCGATCCCAGCCGCAGCTCCTTCCTCTCCGATCCCAGCCGCAGCTCCTTCCTCTCCGATCCCAGCCGCAGATCCTTCCTCTCCGATCCTAGCCGCAGATCCTTCCCCTCACGCTGCTGCCCCCGCACCTCCAGCTGCTCTCCCTGTCCGGCAGTATAATGTGGATCTCGACGCGACAGCAGAAGAGGTACAAGACGTTGAGGTGCAACTCCGTCGTTGCCAAGAGCGCCTAAAGGAGGCTGAGGCCCGCGAGGCTAAGTTGAAGGAGGACAATAGAGGTTTGATTGACTCTCTAAGAAATTATTACTCAATCAAACCTCCTGTTGGCCTCCCAAGTTACCACCAGCCAACAGCACCATAAAGAGACACTTGTCACCTCGACTGTTCCCAAATGGGATCAGAAAAGTGCGCCTTACGAGGATGGACGATTTGGGTGGCTGTAGTGACAGCTGCAGTCACCTAAAACTATATCATAGTGGTATTGTCAAATGCGTTAGACTGTAACTTTAACTTCTATTTTCTTCTATTTTGAAAAAAATAATTGTTAAAATTGTATGTGTTTCTTCGCGTCTCTATAAACACACAGATCGGAACATATGGTATTGGTGTTGGTGATGACGATGACGTCATTAGATGGTAGATGTATATAAGGGCTTGCTAATTTAATCCCTCTCAATAATCATGGTTGTCTGTACAAGTAACGGCTGGTGGAAAAGTGTACTCTCAAAGGCAATTAATTTGCAACGACATGAAAAATTTTGTAAGTTAGGAAAAACGTATCACATGTAGCAAGTGTCCATATAAGACGAATAGGATGGATAATCTATAAGAGACATAAACTTGTATGCAATAATAAACCGATATGATAGCATAACAGAGTCAAATTCAAATAATCAAAATAGATCTACTTCTAAGCCAACAACCAGCGCTTCAACTAACATACAAAACTTTATGCAATACTGCTCTCGGTGTGGCAAAACGTATAACTCTATAAGTAGATTTCGACATGCATATGAATGTACATAACACAAATAGTGAGATGAAATATGCATAATAACTATGGAACTGTTAGTCCTCAGTGAAAGCAGCACTCAATGGTCATGCACGTGTGT
>CAJQUW010005432.1:605000-813236 GCA_907163375.1 Prostheceraeus crozeri | reverse complement strand
ACTTTGCAGCCGCAAGACAGATGCATGGTCATGTCCAACTGACCTCCCATAATGACTTGGCTGTCATTTTGAAAATAAAATAGTGGTTTTGAGTACATGCTTCTTGTTATGGAACGTTGAGGATAAGTACTTAACAGTTTGGAACAATGTCATCCTTTATATAGTTATATATATTCTTTAGGGAAGTTCGGTACCTCTCTGATTGGCTGTTAGGATTTCCTTTGTTTAAAAAGTATATAAGTCCGAGGTTTGTACCAATTCTTATCAAAGGTTCTAATCCTCACGTTTACAAGTTACAATTATTTTAAATCTACAAGTCATAATGGATCGCAAACAGAAAGCCGCAGTTGAGAACGGTACTGCTGATCGTACCACTTCGCCAGTGGAACGTACCAGTACACCTCCCCAATCTCCGATGGAGCGATCGACAACACCAAACGAGCCGATGGTGTTCACCCAAGCCCCTGCATCGCCCGACTACTCGAGTGATGAGGATAGTGACGTATCAATTGAGACGATGCGTCACATGAATAAGAAGTCCATGCGAACGCCACTTTATGGACGGGTCACGGTCAAAGTCAAGAACGCCCCGAAAAAGTATCACACCAAACGGGTGTTCATGAGGATGGAGCCGAACGACCGGAACCTCACAACCGCTCTCGAATTTTCGGTCATCGACCTTGACACACCACGTCGCTGTCCCTGTGCGCCCAAGAAGACCAGGATCCATGTGCAAGTGGACTTGAAAAAACTTGTACCCTTTCCTTACCTTGATGACATTTAGTGTGTTTTTTCTTAATCTCTTTATTTAATATTTATTTGTATATATGAACAGACTTGTTTTATCATTTCACAAATCGGTCTTCAATTAAGGTCTGAATGGGAAAGGGGAATAACTATCTACAATTAATGATGTTCAATAACTGAATTGAAACAAAAAATCAAGTATGAAGACTTCAACTTGAAATAAATAGGAACATATAACTTTTAAAGAAACAGTTATGTTGTTAATTTTAAAATGCTTGTAGCAGTCCAGGATGATATCATACATGTGTCATACACGACACCATAAGAATGAGAATGAAAAGACCTTTAGAATGATATAAGGTATGTACCTATTCGATGGGAAAATCCTAGTTGTATGCAACTGTATGCAAGCAGACAAATGTTAGATTTTTAAATTCACTAAGTTTTTAGCCCATTCTTTAAAGACATGTAGCTCTCTAGTTATATGTCATACATGTGTCATACAATACACCATTAGAATCAGCATGAAAAGAGCATTCGAATGATATATTGTATGTACCCATTTGATGAAAAAATCCTAGTTGTATGCATCTGTATGCAACTTGAAAATTCCAATTTTTTTACAAAAATGACTAAGTTTACAAATTTTCAAAGTTAAAGTTTTACAACTAAAAATGACCATAATATACAAACCTCTACACTTGACCTTGACCTTGACCTTCATACACTTCATACACTTCATACACGGCGGGGGGGGGCCTCAAAATTTCTCGGGCGCTTCGCGCCCTCGAAATTTTTCGGATTATAGGGTAAATAAATTTTCGAGTGCGCTTCGCGCACTCGAAAATTTATTTACCCATGGGTTCCGGGTGCCATAGATACTCTTCTTGCTTCCCTAACCCTAACCTTAACCCTAACCCTAACCCTAACCCTAACCTTAACCCTAACCCTAACCTTAACCCTAACCCTAACCCTAACCTTAACCCTAACCCTAACCCTTAACCCTAACCTAGTATTTTAATTTGATTATTTGAATTTTGGCGCGAAATTCAAATTTTCGAAAAAATCTTTAAATTTGATTATTCGAATTTTGGCGCGAAATTTGAATTTTCGAAATTTAGCGCTTAATTCAAATTTTAATGTTCTATTCAAACCACACGTTTTATAACTTCAAATATGAATCATTATATGACTATTAATAATAACATGTATATCAAATAATACATCAGTCCATCAGTTCATATTACTTTGAATTCACTCTACTGTTTACATGTAGAAATCTTTCAACACATATGATGGCACTTCCATTTCTAAGGTTAAAAATAAACCAGCTGTTCAAATTCTTGTTTGAGTTATCAATTTTGTTTAACCGTACCAATTCCAAGATGTGATGTCATAAGGTCTTTGTTCATAGTTGCTTTGTCAATTTCATATATAAAGAAGTTGCACACAACGAATTTTCACTCATTTTCAAATTATTTAGTGTCCATAACAGACGTCGTTCTTCGTTCCTCCGTTCTCCGGTTCTTATTACAATTCTAAAGTGAGTTTCATTGTCATGTTCTGCTACTTTATAGGATATTCGGGAGTAGGAACATTATTAAGTTTTTATAACCAAATAGCTTTAAATATAGAAGCTTGGGTTTTTAGGATAGGAACGCTTTATGTTATATTATTAACCATGTTTTTATTTTAATTTTTCATCCTATATTAAGTCACTGAGCGAGAGACATGAATATATCAGTTTAAATGTAAGTGTATTTGAATCAACAAGATTTTCACAGTTTGTAAATAAATAAAAAGATACCTAAATAAAGCCTTCATCCATTTTAAATATTCAGTCAGTCATCTGCTAACAGATGTATAAAATTCAAGCTTGTTTAATTAAACAAATTGAGGATTGGTTGAAATTTTCGAAATTTCACTTTCATTTCATTAAATTAATTTCGAAATTAAATAATAGTAAATCAGCTGTTTCCAAATTTCAACTCTTCTTATGAGCTAACCCTTTTCGAATAAATATCTAATTTTCGACTTTCGGTTTCAATTTCAACTTCAAATTTTATTTCTTCTTAAGATTTGTCAAATATTAATCTAGTACTTAATAAAGGTTTGAAGATGGTACATAAATGATTTCTCATTTAAAAAGAGATTAAATTATAATAAAATTTTTTTATCCTCTACAGAAATGGTTCGACAAGAAAGCATCGCACGGCAACGTCTCATCTTCCATTTCTGTGAGACTTGCCAACTGCCCGTTCGACATGCGAACAAAAGCGGGCATAAGGAATGCTCCTTCCGAGAGGACTGCACGTACCTCTACTGCCTCACGTGCAAGAGGTATGAAAGGAGCGATGCAAAGGTGAATAGTGACTCCGCGAAAGCATTTATTACCAAGCACACCCCTTGTGCTCAACTAAATGGGAGAAAGGGGATTAACTTAACCTCCAAAGTTGAGAAGAAGAAGTTGGAGCGTCTTTTTGGGAAGGATCGACCGACTGAAGGCGTGCTTTCCCAGTTGGATGAACCTGCTCCAAAGGATAAGCCTCAAAAGTCGCGAGTTCCTAAGAGGAAAGTTCCTAAGTCTCGGAGTTCATCGATGAGACTTTTAGTGATTGTGAGGTGAGTGCCATCAATTCTACATGCTAGTTTCAACGGATAACTGGCTCACAGCAGAAAAATAAAAAAATACTACTTCATTATGTATGAAATGATTATATGTTGTAAAACATTTCAGGATGTACTGATGCCCCCACCGAAGAGAGCCAAGGTGTTGGTTCAGAAGAAACTGTTCGCTAAAGATGTAAGTATTTATTGACTAATTTAATTATTTCTATACATAAAGTAAATCAACATTGCTTAAACATTTCAGAGTGAGCTACCTCACCCGACAAAGACTAATGAGGATGTAGTGGCCGAAAAATTGCGAAATGTAAGCATTTCAGTTATTTATTAGTTCTCAATGTGAAATTAAACATGAATTTTTCCTACTTTCAGCTGTTTCCCAGTGTTCAAGGCTGCCCGAAAATTGCGCGCTTATCTTCACCGAGGAGCAGACTACCTTCGAGTCCCGTAAGTGTCATTACATAGGTCTCAGTCAACAATAACTGAAAATGCATCAAGTATTTTTAAAAACATACATACTTCGTCAATGAGTTGCGAGCATGGTATATTATTTTTCTCTGCAGGTTGTGCGATCGCTGTCCCTCAGGAAGCATCGCAGTCTCCTTTCGACGCCAGCGACAAGTACATCGGTGGAAGACAATGAAGAAAAGCCCTATTCGATTCGGGAGTCTTCATCAGAGGACGATGAAACCTCGTCAGCGACTTCATCTGATGAGGAAGCGTCGTCAGCGACTTCTTCCCCGACATCTTCTTCCGATGAGGATGATGATCCTGTTACAAATGTAAGTATCAAAGTTGGTCAACTGCATGAGTACAGAATTTTCTATTAAAATATGTTTTTTGTTTGTAATAGATTGATTTATCTTTTAGAATGACTCGTTGCCCCGTGAGACAGAGGTTGGAACCGATCAGAAGGTCACAATCCAGCCGGAGGTAAGAGAAATTCACTTTTATATCTCATCAATGGTAAAATGCTAAATAGATGATAAACAATTGTTTCTTTCGATTACAGGACTCCGCGATGTGTGCATCTCAGGAGGAGGTCTCGTTCAGCCACATCCGGGCTTCTCCGAGCTGGAGTGTGCGCCTTCCTTTATCGCCCATGATGACACTGGCTCCGTTATCTCCACTGCGTCCTTCCTCTTCGATCCCAGCCGCAGCTCCTTCCTCTCCGATCCCAGCCGCAGCTCCTTCCTCTCCGATCCCAGCCGCAGATCCTTCCTCTCCGATCCTAGCCGCAGATCCTTCCCCTCACGCTGCTGCCCCCGCACCTCCAGCTGCTCTCCCTGTCCGGCAGTATAATGTGGATCTCGACGCGACAGCAGAAGAGGTACAAGACGTTGAGGTGCAACTCCGTCGTTGCCAAGAGCGCCTAAAGGAGGCTGAGGCCCGCGAGGCTAAGTTGAAGGAGGACAATAGAGGTTTGATTGACTCTCTAAGAAATATTACTCAATCAAACCTCCTGTTGGCCTCCCAAGTTACCACCAGCCAACAGCACCATAAAGAGACACTTGTCCACCTCGACTGTTCCCAAAATGGGATCAGAAAAGTGCGCCTTACGAGGATGGACGATTTGGGTGGCTGTAGTGACAGCTGCAGTCACCTAAAACTATATCATAGTGGTATTGTCAAATGCGTTAGACTGTAACTTTAACTTCTATTTTCTTCTATTTTGAAAAAAATAATTGTTAAAATTGTATGTGTTTTCTCTTTACAACAGATCGGAACATATGGTATTGGCTGGTGATGACGCTGACGTCATTAGATGGTAGATGTATATAAGGGCTTGCTAATTTCAATCCTCATCAATAATCATGGTTGTCTGTACCAAGTGTGGAAAAGTGTTCACTCTCATAGGCAATTTGCAACGACATGAAAAATTTTGTAAGTTAGGAAAAACGTATCAATGTAGCAAGTGTCCATATAAGACGAATAGGATGGATAATCTTAAGAGACATAAACTTGTATGCAATAATAAACCGAATGATAGCATAACAGAGTCAAATTCAAATAATCAAAATAGATCTACTTCTAAGCCAACAACCAGCGCTTCAACTAACATACAAAACTTTATGCAATACTGCTCTCGGTGTGGCAAAACGTATAACTCTATAAGTAGATTTCGACAGCATATGAATGTACATAACACAAATAGTGAGATGAATATGCATAATAACTATGGAACTGTTAGTCTCAGTGAAAGCGCACTCAATGGTCATGCACGTGTGTATGATATCACGCCAACAACACCTACTGTGGACATAACATCATTCTTAGAAAGCATGCGTTCCATGTTAGGGAATTTAGTGTCTGACTTACTAAGGAGCTATCAATTGCGCGGTCGTCTGATTGCACAAATTCGTTATGTCCGTTCTAATCCTCAAGAAGAAGAAACTTTTCTCGCACACTTTACCTCATCATCCTCAAACTATATTTATGACTATGATGCTTGGTTTCAGGATCATCTAAATAGTCTAATAAATCATATTGAAGCCTTCACAAAAAAGGGTAGCAATTGGATTATAGATGATGTACAAAATATAGAGTTCAATGTAATAACAAGTCCAATACTGTCAGGTGGACAATCATTTCCTCTACCAAAGAAGTTAAAAAACTCTAAAGCTGTCATTAATGTTAATTCAAATGCAAATGATTGCTTCCTATATGCAGTTTTATCAATATTGCATTATAATGAAGTACCTTATTCAAGGAATGAAGTAAAATCATATAGTGAGTGGACATCTGAGCTAAATATGGAAGGCATTTCCACACCAGTATCAATCAAAGATATTCCAAAATTTGAGAAAAATAATGATATTAAAATTAACATTCACTTTTATGAAAATGGACTCAAAGGTGTTCGTTACAATAGTAACTTTACTGGTAGGCAAACGGTTAATATTTTGCTAATTCTAAACAATGGAGCAGCACACTATTGTGGAATTCCAAAGCTGTCAAGATTGTATAGGAGAACTTTAAAAAGACATAAATACTTCTGCGAAAGATGCACTCAGTCATTCACATATAAGACAACACTAGAACGACATTTCCAGTTTTGCATTCGAGGAAAAGCACAAATAGAAAAAATGCCATCAGATCTAAAAGTACTAACAAGTAGCATGGAATATCAACTAAGTCCTCCTTTAGTAATTTATGCAGATATAGAGTGCTACATTGATAATAAAATACATAAACCTGCGGCTATTGGAGCTTATCATGTCTGGCATAATGCCCTTCAATCAAAATTTGAAAACAAGTATTACCTCTTTGAGGGAGAAAATTGCATTATTAGTTTCTTGCACCACTTAGAAACTGTAGCCCAAGACTTATATGACAACCAATGTGCAACAACTAGGCAGCCAATGTCACTGTCAGCGGATGAAAAAGCACGCCACGAGAATGCAGAATGTTGCAACAAATGTAAATCAAAATTCAGCGATGAAGTCATAAAAGTTCGTGATCATGATCATATCACCGGACGATATAGGCAAACATTATGTAGGAAATGCAATCTCCGGTTAAGACTTAACAGACGGGAGCTCCCCATATTTTTCCACAATTTTAAAAATTATGATAGCCACATCGTTTGCTATAAAGCGATTGGAAGAATGAAGTCTTGGAAATTAGATGTTGTAGCAGCAACTGCTGAAAAATATATAACTTTATCCGCCAGTGTCCCTGTAAATGAATACAAAGGGAAGACAGTATACTTTAAACTAAAATTCTTAGACTCATATCAATTTCTAAGTGCATCCTTGAGTGAATTAGCCAAGGGCTTGCAAACGTATGAGCATGTAGAGACATTAAGGGTAGAATTTCCACAATTAAGTGATAATGTTTTATATCAGAAGGGAGTGTTTCCATATTCATACTTCAAAAACTTAAACACGTTGACGGAAGACTGTCTACCACCACAATTTGAATTCTATAATGATCTTACTCGTGAGCACTGTTCCGATAGTGAATATGAACACGCTAACAAGGCGTGGATTGAATTTAATTGTAGCACATTTGGTGATTACATGCTGGCATATCTGAAGTTAGATGTTTTATTGTTGGCAGACATATTTGAAGTGTTTAGAGCATTGAGTCAACGTGAGGATGAAGTCGACCCTGTACATTTTGTCAGTCTCCCACATCTTAGCTTTACCTCAGCACTAAATTTCTCTTCCAATGATCCCCCACACTACATACAAGATGAAAATATGTACAATCTATTTGAACGAGGAATTAGAGGGGGTATGACTTTCACCAACATTCACCGAGCGCGTGCACGCATTGAAGAATTAGGAAATAATATACATGAAAGTCGACATTTGACCTACTTAGATGTTAATAACCTTTACGGTTCTTCACTCAGTAGGAATCTACCCCACTCAAATTTCAAATGGTTGAATGAAAGTGAATTAGATAATTTTTTAAATGAAGAAAATGTTCAAAATATAGATGATGATGGTGAAATCGGCTACATTTTTGATTTAGATTTAGAGTATCCTGCAGCCATTCATGATGACACTGCCGATTTCCCATTAGCTCCAGAAATGCAGATGATTGAAAAGAGAATGTTTTCACACTATATGAAAAATCTATATGAAAAAGTAAGACCAAATACACATTTTTCTTCTATCAAGAAACTTCTGCTCCATCAATTTGATAGGGAAAATTATGTAGTCCACTATTCAATTTTAAAATTTTACTTGAGCATGGGCATGAGAATCAAGAAGATTCATAGTGGCATAAAATTCACACAAAAGCCTTGGTTAAAAACATACATTGATATGAACTCTCAAAAGAGGGCTCAATCAAACACTGACTTCGAAAAGTCATTCTACAAATTGAAAAATAATTCTTTATATGGTAAAACAATGGAAAATGTAAGGAGAAGGAAAAAATTTAAACTAGTCAACAATGAGAAACAACTACTGAAATTGTCAAATCATCCTCTCTATGTTCAACACAAAATATTTGATGAAGATCTGGTTGGTATGGAAATGTACAAACCTTCAATAGTTTTAAATAAATTAATATATGTTGGTCAAGCAGTACTTGACTATAGTAAGTTGGAAATGTATCAATTATATTACAATGATCTAAAAGGATGTCCACTGATAAATAGAACGCGACTTTGTGGAGGTGATACCGATAGTTTCTTCCTATGTTTATACACATCACCATCTGTCCGTCTGGAAGATATACTTCTATACTTCGGTGAAAAGTTTGACTCTTCAAACTATGACAGTCATCACCGACTATACTCAACTACAAACAAAGCTAGATTAGGTTGTTTTAAGGATGAGTGTGCTGGAAAGTTGCTTGAGGAAATGATCCTACTAAAACCGAAAATGTATTCCATGAAATATCTAGACTCTACGAATCATAGCATCAAACGTGCAAAAGGAATTCAGAGAGCAGCAGTTAAAAAATTGAAACATGATGACTATAGGAGTGTCTATTATAGTGAGAATGATACAACTGAAGATATGACAATTATAAATTCAAAAAATCACATAGTTAGCACAAAATCATTTAGGAAGCGAGGTCTTTCACTTTGGGAGGATAAGCGCTGTTGGCTGGATAAAAATTTATCATTACCATATGGACACTATAGCCTAGGTCTTCCCCACCGTCGAAGAGAAGGAGATGCCTTCCTGTCACAGGTGATGTAGAATAAGTCTAAATAAAAACAATATAATATTCCACTTGTAATAGATCTTGCGATTGCTGCATCTTCCGACATGTAGCAACACTTACTAATACATAAGTAGTCTTACTAAAATTGAAATTTCTACATCTTTCCGATATGTAGAAATGATTACTAATAAATAGGTAGTCCTAATGTGAATGAATATGTGAAGAATTTGTACTCAACATCATTCCGATATGTTGAGCTAATAAAATAACAAACTTTAGGCAAACATTAAACTTAAATTTGAAACATAGCTTTCGGAACATGCCTCATTACATTAGAACATGGAAACTTAGTGACGTTCAAAACGTTCACATAACAAATTCTAAAAGAATAGCATTTCGTCATTCAATAGCAAATAGTGATCGAAAACATCGTGGCGTTTGCATTAGTATTGACTCATTGCCTTCACTGAAAGACTTTGCGGATCTCATTGACAACCATAAGACTCGGATCAAGATTCCTCTCGATGACAAGGTATGGATAAAGTGTGATTCATCAGTCAAACTATACGTCTGTTCACCAAAACGTGAAGATGTTGAATATCGATTTTTTCGTTTCAGTGACGTCACATGGGAAACCTTTACAAGGGAGATACTACCACAGATAACGTCATTCATTAAAGATGGAGGACATCAAACGGTTGGAAGTTGTAAATCGGATGTTAACTACAAAAGCAAAGTCAAAACTCAATCTACAAGAGATCGAGAGGAATATACCCAACCGAAAACAATGGTTACTGATAAAACGCAAATTGAAGCCGACAACGAGCTTACATCTTGGAAGACCCTCAATGTTAACATGGAGGATTCAGAGGAAGGATAGATCTCTCACTATCCTATTCTTTCCAAATGGAACAATCCAATGTATTGGAAGGGTCATGGAGGGTGATCTCTCATATTTACACTTAACTTTGGAACATTTACTTGGTGATTCATTATCTGATTGGAAAGTGAAGACAATGACCGTGTTATGTGAATTACACTATCACTATGATTTCCGTAAAGTTACATCATCACATAATCTAACTTATGAAGTGGAGTTATTTCCAGCAGCTCAATTGACTAACTGGCATCCATATCATGTTCATGTGTTCCATAATGGAAAGATTGTGATAACCGGCATTAAAGACATAAGTGATGTGCCTCCCATCATATGTGATTTGAAAAAATGTTTCATGAAAACCAAATTGTAGATTTTGTATATATGTGGATAGATAATGAAATGTGAACATGTTTTTTGTATATATGTGAATAGATAATGAAATATGAGCATGTTTTTGTTTTCCTTATAAACCCTTGTTTTGGAAAAAAGAGAGCAAGTTAATGATACAACATAAAACTTTATTTCAAAACTGTTTCAACATATTTAGTAAGAATTACATCATTTTTATCACAGTTTTTTGAAAATAGTTCTAAAGCACTTTTACAGTTATTTTTCAATGGTCTCTCGTTGACAAAATAGAGTACATAGCCACCGCACATTAGAGATGTATTACTTTGAAGTGGGAACGATGTCACTTTCCTAACAGTCCAGGAAAACCTGTTCATCCATAATGCGATATCATGTAAACGAGGTTGATTAAGAGAGTCAAAATATTCGGCAACTTTATAACGATTGATGTATACAGCAATCCAATGTTTTCCGGGAAGATTGTTGGTATCCGTATTGATGATAAGCGAACAAGGATAGAAAGGAATTGAATCAGGTAAATTATCTCTAGAAAAGACATTGAGAAATATTGTCTTGGAGTAGGGATGAGCTTTCCTCATTTTCCTCAAGATTTCTATGTTGCTTAAGTTACTCATCTCTGATAGCTGACAGTCACGTCTCTCATTCTTGTTATCTCAACTTTGCTATCATAGATAGCATAAATGAGACAAGTAATTGTTTTCTTCAAAGGTGACTCAAATGATACCTCCAGTCGTAGATTTCCAGGCTTTGTAACTCCTACGCTTTCACCACCTAGATCTGCATCTGCTGTGAGGTTGTACATAATGAAGAAGTAGCCATTCTTGTACATATCCATTGTAATTCCATTTGAATCGTCTGTATTAAACATGTTGAGGGCGGTGAAAATAGAACCATATTCACCATCCATGCGAATTTATCATCTTTGAAATTAGGCTCATATGCTTTGCAAGATACAAATTTCCCATCCTGATAGAGTGCTAGTTTGCTAACATTAAAGTGTTGGAAATTGAATGGATTCTTTTCAAAAGCACCAATGAATGCCTCATTTTCCACAAATGTGATATACACCGCCTTTGGCATTGCAGTGGGAAAAAGATTTGGGTAGGCATGTGAGGATGATCCCGCACCAATTGTGAAGTTTGTCAACACACTGTGATTAACTGGATATATTGCATTGTTTTTCCTCAATCCTGTCGCATGCTCGTTGATGACTGACGGGTTCATTGTTACTCGCCTTACATTGAGCACGGCATTACTTATGTTGACTTGATAGTTTGTAGCTCCAAAAGCCATTAACGCGAACTCAGGATTTGCACGAATAAATTTTATTTGCATTTTAACCTGTGATAGCAGATATCTAGATTGACGAAGGAAATCAAGATAGACGGGTCCTTTCAAGTATAATTCCTTTGAATCCGCTGTTAAATCCATTCGTCTTTTCAACCCTGTATTTGAGACATCATCAAATTTCCCTTGCTGATCATCATACCACCCAGAAACTTGCAAGTGTGACTGTTTAGCTTGCTTTTGAAATTGAGTCATTGTATGTATATATGCTCCATATGGATATGCTCGATCCCCTCCTTCAATCTGTTTGTCATTCAATATTAGATACACATCTGAGAACAGACTGGCAATAGGAAGATTTGCTAATCCCACTTTATCCTTGGATGAATCGATATTTGTACCATCAGTCTTCTTAATTTGTATACACAACTCTAAATCAATGGATTGACAGTCAATATAATCTTGAGGATTGGCAGGTATATCAAACTGAATAGGCTGCTGGTTACCATCGATATTTGTTGTGGGGACTATGTCTACAATTGTTGAGGAGATGATGTCTGTCTGATGAGGGGGAGAATCGAAGAAACACAAAGCCGAATTGATACTCTGCATCGTATTAGCTCTACAAATATGTTGTCTTCCTTCGTTTTGACTTGTTTCTAGTAGCTGTGGAATTTCGTTTGCGCTTTCTTGTTTTCACTCGACGTCTAGATTTAGAACGTGCTGCTCTAGTCGGCTTTTTACTTTTCCTGCGTCTTTGCTTAGTAACTCGGCCTGATCCAACTTGTCTTGACTTCCTACGCTTCTTCCGAACTGTACGTCTCGTCTTTGTTAAATCATCTAATGCGTCTATGGCAGATTGCTGCGCGCGCATTTTCATAGATTCACCGATATCCTCACCTTGAAGCGCATCAGCTGCAACATTTGCACCAAAATCTAAAGCCCTGCTTCCAACACGCTTCATGATTGGTACGCCATACTTTTTGAGTGTTGGAAGAACCATAAGTCTTAGTGCACCAAATATGCCTCCTCCAACTTGTCGTCTACCTCCAACAAACACGGGATAACCGCTCTGATATGATGGTCTACTGTAAATGCCTGTCATTATGACTATTGAATAACTATGGAAGTCACAATAGCGTAAAGCCTTATTCTCGTGACCTAATATGTAGGGTCAAAACAGTAACACCACCACAGAACGGTACTACTTCTCCTGCATCATCATGAATTGATATGTCAATTCTATTGATGAAATTTCGGCTGATTGGTAGATACATTGTGTTAAAAAATTCTCGATTGATTAGTTGCTTCCTTACGGATGAGAGAGGAAATGTGCGCAGAAGTGGGGCCTCAATGTCGCCAACCCTTGTATATTCAATAATGTTACAATAGACGTATAAGTTACTTATATCACGCTCTAGTGATGGGGCTGTATCGCCTATTGATGTACCTTCATAAATAGTTGATTTTGAGAATCCCAATGTGGTCGTTAACACGCTATCCAGCTTGATAAGAGAGTTCTTCCCTACCTTTAGAATCATGCGTTTCTTATGTGGGTCATAAGAAAAGTGATACTCATCTGCATCAAGGTAATCTACACCAAACTCATTTAACTTTGTACACAATTCAGATGGCGTTTTCAAGCTTTCAATGTTCAAATTAACTCTTTTTACAAGTTCACTGGAAGTAGACAATTCATCACCCGATATGTCTTCGCTGTATACGTGGATATCCCATGAAGCATTTGTTGATGCTTTGAGTTTAGAAGAGGACAATTGAACCTTGAATGTATCATTTAATTCTGTCAACCAAGGTGCGCTTTCAAGGCCCTTAAACATCCCAATCATTTCAGATCCAAATTCAATAACAGCGGACTCAGACTTTTCCAATGGTGTCTTTTTAGTAAAAACAATAAATTCTGCCTCCGTTTCAACAGTAAATAAAGTTACTTTCTCTTTCTTATATTCACAAGTCATTAACGTTTCTGGCACTGATCCTTGAAACTTTCTTGCAAAGTCTTCAACACTTCTAATGACCTCAAATTTATTTTTTTACTCGGATGCTCCTTTTTTGTAATGCATACAATGGCACAATTCTACATTTAAAATCAGTGACTTTCCTCTCCGAATTCCACCCACGTCCATTGTACCAATACCTTGATGAGAAAGTTGTTCTGGAATACCCAAAAGTATGACTCAAATCCTTACCTAATACAAGAAGAACATGCTTCCCTTCGTTCATCAATTTTGTTGACCCCTTTATGACTGGTTTGTAGAATTTATTCAAAGTCAGCTTGAAGAGATCATTTATTCGTTCAAACATTCTACCGATTTCCTTTTCTGTATCTTGCAAGCTCATTGTGGGAACCTTAGAATCAAAAGTTGACGTTGCAAATGCCTTTTGAATTTTAATCATGTTTTGGACAGATGGTAAAGATGTTGAAAAAGGATGTAAAGTTAGATGATGAAAAGCCCATGTACCATGTAGACTATTTTGAAATATGCGAAAGCAATCATCCTTCTCTCGCACTTCTTTATGTAATTCAAAATAGTTGTTCTTTAGCAAACTGATATCGTTGTAATAAGTAATTTCAGTTAGAGCAACTTCATGGGGTCCATGCAGAGTAATTGGATTAGCGAATTCAACAGAGTATAGAGATGGTTTGTTACTTGGGAATATCTTGGGGTTGCTATTGCTTGGAAGAATGATATTGAAGTTAGTAGACATGTTAAACTCATATATGGAAGAAGTCACATGCTATATTAGCTTAAAAGTTACGAGTGTCTCCCATCTCCACATTTTGTAGATCCTGGTGCGTTATCCAGCTATTGAATGAATCAGGATATCCTTTCCATTTAACTAGATATTTCCTTTGATTGCCATGACCTTTCCTCCTAATTATTTTATCAATCATATACACCTCTTCACTTCTGTCTACTACTTGCAATTCATAAGAGTAAAATTTTCCTTCAATTGGATTGCCATGGTAATCTATTAATTTATACATGGTGGGTCTAAATTTTGTATTTACTTCATCCACAAAAAACTCTTCTTCAGTCCAATTAGGTAGATACCCCTTCTCAAATGTAGACTTAACCTTTGAAATCCGAACTCTATCACCAACATTAATTTTCTTTTCATTGGAAATGTTTTTCGCTTTCTTATCATACAATCGAAGCCATACATCCATCGCATTATCTGGGGTAACATCAACTGGTTTCATCTTAATGATTCGATGGTAGCTTTCATTGTAATTCTTAACAAATTTCTGCAGCTCACCTACCCAAACATGTGTATTTTTTGCAGTGAAATAGCGCCATATTTTTGTCTTCAGTGTGCGATTGAACCTCTCAACCATGGCAGCTTTATAAGCACTTTTGACACTAAACAATTCCACATTATGACTTTTAAGGAGACTTTGAACATGAGAGTTTTCGAATTCCTTCCCTTGATCGGTCTGTATTCTTTGCGGAACACGCCCCTCATCGAAAATGCTCTGAAAAGCCGCTTCAACTTCTGGTCCTCGTTTAGATTTCAGCGCACGTGCCCAAGCATAGCGAGATAAAATATCTATTACGGTTAAGATGTATTTATAGCCATCATTGTACTGTGATATCTGTTGCATGTCAGCCAAGTCCGCTTGCCATTGACTATCTATATTGTTAACAACATATTTTCTTGTTGGAAACCGCTTTCTCGCATTTTTGTGAAGAGTGTAAGTCGGTTGACTCCTCAACCACTTCTTGACTTTCTCTATTCCCACACCTGCTGCACGAGCTAGAACCTCCGGACGACTGAAACTTGCGGGATGATTTAAGTCGTAATAAATCTTTCTGAGTTTCACTGCTGTACTCATCGTCTTTGTTCTGATTTGCACGCGTATTACTCGCACAGCAACTGCTAACACAATTGATATCAACCTCTATGCCCTCTTCTCCTTTGCCTTCGAGCGCAGATTTCAAACAACAGCAAAATTTTTGTAACGACATGATATGAGAGAGGCAAGGCTTAATTCATATTTGCTTAATATTTACTATACTCCTTCGCAACACGCATTGAGCGCCTAGTAGCTCTTTTTGGTTGCAGATCATCGGGATCTGCAAGCTCTCGCTTGACCGCCATCGTGGGTGTTTTACTCTTTGATCCATCTTGTAAGCGACCCTTATCCAATTCATTCACAGTCGGTCCTCCAATAATATTGTGAGGTACATTTTGATCAGATAAAATTTTCTGAAAATATGTCCACCCTTGTGGTGCACCTAGTTTTCGCCTTACATCTCTGACAGCATATTGTAGAAGGTCATCTATGTGACTATTTCTAATAACATCACCAGTTGTTTCATCTATTATCTCCCCTCTCTCATTGAACTTCACATGTGGATCAATGAAGTCAAATAATCGCTCAGCGCGCACACGATATGGTCGAGGTGTTGACAAGGTTATAAATCGTCGCAACTTGTCACGAATCTGTCGCCTCTCGTCAATGTTTTCAGCTGCTAACTGCATTCGTCGATAGGGATCCTTAATCTTCTGAATTTCCATATCCTTTTGTGTTAGTTCCTTAAGTTGATTCGTAATAGGTTGATCTATATTTTTGACTTCCTGTGCACTTTGTAATGTAGTCAACTGTATATACTCCTCTTGAGGAATGACTACCATCTTTGAATACGACATGTTTGAAAATAATAAGGCAACAAAGTACATTGCTTAAAACTAACTGTGAACCGAGAAAACTGTCATTGGTTCAGCGGAATTAGGTATGATATTTGTTCGAAATCGAAGTCGTTCCGGACATTCCTGGGTTAGATCAATAAATAGATAACCATGTGGTTTCTTTGTTACATCTTCATATATTTTTGAAAGTACTTTAGGTTGTTGAGGTAATATCTGTCTACTGAGATGATGTATCTGACTGCTATCTCTTGGATTTTTAAATATTGCCAAATAATGTGTATTCAAACTTCTAGTTCTTTGCTCTTTCCCTCCATCGAAGATGTTTTGGGTGATGTAGATAATAAAAGCTTCCCTATGATGTGCAGTTTGAATGAACATTTCAGTTACATCCTTTGAAGATTTGCTTTCTCGTAATAGATCATCTAATACTAGTAAGTCACCTGCTTTGATATCCTCAGTTGATGGCAACCCTTGCTTCACCTCATAACCTTTCTGGCGAAGTGCAGAATGTAGTTGTGGTTGAAATATTCCATAATACCATTTGACTCTCTTAATTTCCTTGTTAAACATTTCATTTCTATATTGTAGCAATTCAGTTACAAATGTAGTTTTACCGGACTGACTTGGTCCAGCGACACACATTGTGCGATCAGTGAATAGACGAAAATCTGTCATCTTATAATTCCATTAACATTAAACTCATCATCCCGCTAATTTTGCTTAGAACAACAAAAACAGACACATGTTCCAGATCAAGTTTATTTACATTCAGAATAGAAACTTTCAAGTTACATTTACAAATTAAAACATTTGTGTTTCCTCATCACAATTAGGATTATAGAAAGTTTTCAAGTCAGCATCTTAGCGCTTCAACTTCAATTTAGGATTACCATCTTTAGATTTCCGCCCTCGCTTTTTGCTCTCTTCCTTCCCATCACTTGAAGCAGTCTTATCAATGTTAATTAAACATTTATCAATTGGTAGTGGTTCATAGACTAGTTGAAGAACCTTCATTTGTAAAGATGCGACTTTACCAGTCGAACCATGTGAGCCAATATAAAGTCCGGTAACGTGAACTAAGCCCATATAGCGGCCCCGTTTGAGATCCTCACATTCCATCGCGTTTGTAAAGAGATCGAATGCTTGAAAATGATCAGATAGTTTTAAAAACAGTGTATCGAATTCCGGCAATTCCTTGTAACCAACTCCTTCCTCTAATGCCTTTCTCCAATGAGTGGGAGCACTTTCAGGCAGCTCAACACATTCTTTCGCGAAAGAGTCAATAGTTTTAAGAATCACCTGTTGCCATTTTGGAAAAGTCACTCGCATTTGTCTCATATTGCTATACCCTGATGTAGACATACCATTACTGTGGAAGAATGGAACTTGAAGATAAAAGCCATCATCACCATAATTCAAGGTTTGAAAGTAGAACGTATTTCCAATCCCTTGCACCTTTCGTGTCGGACGAAGCTTCAAGAGATCTTGCTCAAAAGCGTCACCTTCCTCTCTGATTGTATACATTTTCTGAGTCATGTTTCAACAAGTACTAATTCGGAGCTTTCAACCAGCGCAAATGAATTGTCACTTGAAAGTGGTAAAATATCATTAAAGCGTCTTCCTTATATACACCTATATATGACTCATCAATCAAAGTGATGACGTGTCACTTTATGATTCGCTAACGTTATATTAACATTGCAGCAGTTGCTGCAATCCTTCCAAGCGGACTATTGATTACACCATTAATACTGTTTCCAATATCATTTAACATACTTAGGAACCTACCACCACCGCGCTGAATTAAGTTTCGCCTTTATCACTGCTCCTTGGATTTGAAAACTTTTTTATGCTATTCAAAGAGCCAGCATTCAATAGAGGCTTGTAAATAGGTAGACATTTGTGTATTGCAAAAGCTAAATCACGAATGAAATCATCACTTGAATTTTGAATCAATTTACACTTCTTCTTATTATCATGTATCCTGTTTAACTTTCGCAACGCCTTTTTAAACTGACTTGAAGGTTTGAAGGACCGTTTCGATTGACGAGAAGATGCCTTCCGTTTTACAGACATTTTTATTCTAATATGGAAATAGATAATACAATTACAATTTTTGCTTAGTACTTACAAAATTATATACAAAAGTTTACAAGCATTCACACAGAGTTTGTTGCTGGTACGTATAAAATTACATAAAACACTTAGCAAGTTGTAGAGGGAAACTGATATACACTCACATCGGCTAGAGTCTCATTTGTAGCAGTTATGAGCTGCTCAATGTCTTTCATTAGATGTTTTGAAATAGGACAGCACATACAGCAAGGCTTTAAATGGAAAGTCTTTAAAATATTGGCATAGTATGCCCGCAAACTGATCACCTCAGAATGTCCTTGAGCAGCCACATTGATGCTTACTGATGGCGGTCCACTGAACAAGTCCAGTTTGCACTTCTCACCCTTCTCATCATAGTAGCTGGAGGTGATAATGTCATGGAGACATGTGTTGAGTTTCCGTTGGATACTGCTGCACCAACAGCGAGAGTATTCCGGTACAATCTCCGTTTGAGATAGTGGGCGAAATACTTCGTTGAGCCAGAATCTTGCAACTCGTGTAAGAGCGTTGTTCACGACTCTCATCAACATTCTCTGCACCACAACGTCCTCTCCGCAGCGGAAATACTTCACTATTTCCTCCATCAGATCCACCAAATCCGCTTTATAGCCAGTTATATTCACGGCAGAATAAAATATATTGCCCGTGAAGAGTTGACTTCGGTAAATTATTGAAATGGGAATGTTGGTAGTGAACGACATGCTGATTGACATTGTATTAGCCTCAAATTATGCTTGAAATAGAACGGTACAATGTCCTCCTTATATAGAAAAGTCACACAAAGACACAATAGTGACCAATCACAGACCTGCATGATGACTCATCATGCACGATATACAGTGACTGTTGAAGATATTTCTTCATCGCAAAGGGGACAAGATGAAGTTTCAAAGGGTACATAACATGTAGAACACATAACGCTATGAGAACATGGCAAAAAGAGAAGGGATCGTTCCTGTTTAAAACATTTAACGCAGTTCCGTTCACATAATAATTTAAATGTCTCTTGTTCTAATTTCCTTCTGAAGTCACTTTTATTGGGAGAACTTTTTATTAAAACACTGTCAGATGTCTCCTTCTTTCCATATCGTTCCAATTTGATCCTCCTAATTTCACTATCATTGCAGTGTAGCATGGAGAAATCCTCTATCCACCTACGATCCAAATTGTGATTCATAGCATGCTCATCTAGATCCATTAGTCGATCAACTAAATCACCAGCGTTGATATTTTCACTGAGATTTGTTACAGTTTCTATGGCTTTGAACGAATATCCAAGGTCTCTTGCGACAACCCACGACGTTGGGATACTAGTCATCATTATGTATGTCATCAAAAACTATCTCATATTTATAGCATAGTTTGTCTACGTAAAAGGAAAATCAATGTGTCATCTTGATTACAATGGTTGCAATAGTCACAATAGTCGCAATTGAGCAAACCCATTCAAAATCAAACAACGGACGTCTATCGGTACGTACCCAAGTGCTCAGAACCAAACCACACAAGTTCGATCATAGACGTTCCCAAACACAGTGTACTCAACTGAGTGTACCAAACACATGTACCTATCCAGTAAAACAGATCTCATACAAGTTCTTATTCATAACACTGAATTATACATGTACCTATCCATGTGCCTATCGATAACTAAAGTATACATGTACCTATCCATGTACCTATCCATGTTCCTATTGATAACACTAAACTTTACATGTACCTATCCATGTACCTATTGATAACACTAAACTTTACATGTACCTATCCATGTACCTATCCGTGGCAAGTAGGGCACAGTTTTCACTACTTTCATTAACAAGCAACGACTTAAGTTAATAATAAAAGTGATAATAGCCTAATATAATGACAAATAACATACTTGTCATATATTTTTGCATGAATTGACTATCTCTGAAAGATAAAATAAAGTTATAGCCAGGATTGGTTAAATTAGATAAAGATCTCCCGCACTGGCTAAATATAAATTGGCCTAGCCTGCAACCAGTCTACTACGAGGCTACATTAAATAAGACCACATGATTGATGATGCTATACCTAATTAGCCGTCACAGGGGCCGAATAGTAGTATAAGCTTTTTAACAAAGCTTGAATATGAAACTGGATAGCGCATGCCTCTAAATAGCTTATAGGGCCTGTATCTACTCGAACATGGAAAGGGTATCGGCTATATAGCCAAATATACCGTATCAATAAAGATATCAATTGCTTTATTGAATATTAAAGTGTATATAGGCTAGCTTAGGTTGCTATTGTTATTTGTTATTGCCTTTATTCAATAGTCTGTTGGTCCATGAATAATATGATCGGTGGGTAGCCCACGACTCATCATCTGTAGAAATTGTAATTTAGATAGCCTCATTGCAGTGTAGGCTAGAAATGTACAATTGAAAATTATACTTAAAAAAATTAAAAATATCTAATTTAGGACAAGTTTTGTAATTCTATGCAGCATACTGAATAAGTTAAGGCCTAACTTACATTATATTAATTTCGTATTTTTCATTATGGCGTAAAGTTGCACTAAATAATTCATCAATGATTCATGTATATTATTATATTCAATTTATGTATAACACATTACCACTATTCCTCTGATGATGGTTAGGGTGATGAAACTGAACTCGGAGTATCACACAGTATGTTGCAGGGTGCTATGCATAATAAAAATTTGACTGCGAGCACCGAGCAGAAATCCCAACTTTGCTAGCTTTCGAATGCGCGTGCGGTTTAATGTCACAGACAATAGAAAAGGGAGGTCAAAAGGCGCCTTTATTGAGAGCGTCTCTGTCTTTTTTTATTGTTTACATATAAGTCAGCATGATATCAGCATAAAGTGTTGACAGACGGAAAAAATAATAATGAAAATTCTTGAAATCCACAGGTCTATGACATTTGAAGAAATATCATTACACGATACAGCTCTTGTGCAGTCCTCCCCCCATTTTTTCTCTGGTCAAAAGATGCAGCACCATTGGATGTCCGTTTCAGCATCACCGGTTTGAGTGAAGCATTCCGTGCTGTTGTAAAAATCTACGTGGGTAATTGCGATGTCATGGTCGCAAACTTCGTCAGCAAGTCAACATTGCAATTTGCCTTCGGGTTTTTCGCATTGAAATATACCCTTTGAATTTTGAAGTCAAAGGAAATTCATTGTGAATGAGATACCTTTAAAATAATAGGGCGCTACTAGAAGTGGCTGGGTCGCTTATTGCTATAGCCATGTGAGGACTTGTAGTCAGGTCATTCGTGTGAGTGTGAAGAGTTCCCTCCAATCAAAATTGATCAAATTGAATAATCGATCGTTTTGAAAAATGTAGGTGGGGGGACTGCACAAGAGCCTACAATACAATCTAAGGAAATTGGCATTGTCACAGATGCCAGTAGCTTCTGCCAGTAGCCATACCGATAGATGATAGCCTACATAGTAACCGTATTAGATTTAAGACATTGCGCAAGAAATGTAGCTATATTATCTTTGCTGACTGAACTGGAAATGTGTACATAAATGACTGGCGACTTGTCTCTAGGAATCTACAATCATCTAGTTAGCATGCATATAACAAGTCTTCAAATTAATGGATTTTGGAGAATACGTTGTCAATATGGAAATTAGTCTTACGAAACATATGCAATAAAAAAATATTACACATGTGTGTAAATATATAATAAATATAATACAAAAGAAGGCAGCAACTGCAAAGAAAGATATCGTGGAGGACAGATCATTGGTATACTTAAAAGACATATCTTTAGATTTCAAATGATTTAATTTTTTTATGATGCCAATTAATAACTTTCAAAATTCTAGATTTATATCAAAGCTCAAACTATCGCAGCCGGAGCCTTTGTGATAAATCGGCTCCGGCTCCGACCAAAACCATCGGCTCCTTAAGGATCCGGCTCGGCTCCGGCTCCACAGCCCTGATTACAATAATGCGTGTATAACGACAAATTAATACTTAAAACCTCGAGCATAAAACCACCCTCAATCGTATCCGTGATATGGCAGATTCCTGTCCAGATGCTATGTTATAGAAGTCTATGAATTATGTTAGCGTTATTTAGTTTACGTTCTATGGTACATTCCCCAATAAAATATCATAAATTCTGAGCGTTTAATCATCAAACAATATATTTCATATCTATGACATTAAATGAAATGTTACTAGTAATATTTCATTTAATACTCACTAAAAGTTAAATTCAACATGCAATTATAACAATGAAAGAAAATTTACGTTGTCATTGTAACAATTAGTCAAAAGTTATGATTATCTTATTCTTCTCCCCATCTATTTCGACTCTCTTCTTCTTTTCCGGTGGATTAATTTCGATTCTTTCGCTTCTTTCGGTGTTCACAATTAACGTTTTTGTTGATTCACTTTCACCGTGTAATACAGTTGACATTCTTTTTTCGAATACTGCTGAATCCACATAAGCGGAAGTTGCAGCCGTGCTAATGCGACCAGTCTTTTTTGAAATAACTGCCGGGGCAATGTTGGCTTCGGTCAAGCGAGTTTGTGCAGTTCTGCGCAGACTTGTATTGGTATAAAACTCTGATGGGTTCAACGATTTTAGAAGCCTTTTTGTCACATCCCTATTACTATGTACACCTATAGGTGAGGCTTTGTACCAAACATTCGTAGCTGGATTATCGATTATTGCAAGATAGAATGCAGAATGTCCATTTTTTCCATTTGACTCAGGTCGATGTGAGATGTACCTTTTATAGATTTCAATGGGACATTTTCTTTATTTTCTCTTGCATATACTCTAGTACATTTGGGATCCATTCTGCAATTTTTCAGACCAAACGTTTTGTTTTTTGAAAAATGTTCTGTGTACTCCAAGTACTCATTTCCATCATTATCACACAACAATTTGATTTGTGAGGATTCTCCATAGACAAGATTTCTGTGCTCTTCTCCCGCTCGTAAACTAAAATGCAGATCGATGAAATAGATCAATGTGTTGATCAACTGACGTGGATTAGCCCAACCGAAGCTTCCATTGTTCCATAATAACTCTTCGTCATTGATCGTAATAATACTAGCTCTCTTCTCTTGTTGCACCAATCGAAGACGCGCAGCTTTTTTCATTTGTGCGTCTAGTACTTTCCGTGATTCAGTAAAGTCTTTATCTTTGAAAATTGATATTTGCCAGTTCATTGTATCATTGAAGCTGCACATATTTCCTTTTGTGTCTGTGGAGGATACATAGATCTGTCTTACGCATGTCACAGAAAAAATACTGAAGGCAATGGTTTAGATCAGAAGGTGTAAATTCTTCAATATCTTTCAACACTTTAGGTACATCATCAAGACGAATTTTCCATTGGTTGAACCAATTTTGGAACATTGACATTGCCCACTTGGATTTACTAATCGTACTTTTTGATTTTGCTTCGATCAAACTTTTACTCATTTCTTCTCTTGTAATAGCAGCAAATCGGACATTTTGAACTATTGATGAAGTTGAAAGATTTTCACTATTCATGATGGATGATACCGAGTTCTATGATGATAGAATTCTAAATGTTGCATTGGTATTTATATATTGTCATTAATATCATTTAAATTTTGAAAACCTCTATACATGGACTCCTAGAAATATTAATACGAGAAATTTCTAGGATAAAACTCAATGTTGCATTGATCTATAAATAATAAAACCTCTAAGCAAGCCATAGATAGCATTTAGAACGTAAACTAAATTATAATAATGACCACGTATCGGATTTCAATGGTATCAAAATTTACTCGTCCTTCGGACTCGTAAATTCTCACCATTGAAATCCTCTACACTGGTCATTATCATACACTGAAATTCTGATTACCATAGTTTAAATCATATTCACTCGAAGTGTCGTTCAAGAATGTTGAGAGGGAAATATAACACGATAAGCTTTATTGATCGGGAGGGCCTTGTCAATGCATTTAATGACAACAAGGATTGGTTAAATTTAGCCAATTATCTTTTTCTTATGCATCGTTGGAAAAGTTGACTTTCCAATACAGAAAGTGTCTGGAAAAGTGTCACTTTTCCTTACTCTTTTACTTTTCCATACACTTTATCATGTTTTTGAATTCCCTTTTTAAAACACATCATTTGTATTAGAGAATCACACTGCTCATAATTTATGTAGAACACTTTCAAAACAACACTATATTGCGTTTACATGAGTTTGTAATGAATCAAAATCGGCAAAACAATGTCTAAAAATTGAGCACAACATTGTGACAGTTAGAAAAGGTAATAATTTTCGACGAATCACTGGTCGCAACAGCCGAGTTGCTTGACGTTGATTTGTCTAAATCACCAGAAGGACCCATTTTGCTTGATATGGCTAATTTCGAAGAATTGGTGTTATCAATATATTTGAGAGCTGTTTGTTCGTTTCTCCAATTAAAGTGCTTCTTCAGAACTGCTGAAGATGTTCCAGCTTCTGCTAGCACGTTAGCTGCGCTTCTTCTCACTGCATGTCCCGTATAACCAGATGGATTTCGAAGACCCAGAAAAGTAGCCATTTTGACTGTCATTTTCGCTAACATATGTACACCCATAGGCTGCTTGGTGTAATAGCCTGAACCATCCTTTCGCAAGTGGAAACATTTCATAAAACGCCCGTCAGAGACCGAAAATTGAGCCAATAAATTGTTATATTTTTCAAGGTATTGACACATCTCAATCGGAGTATTGAATTTATTTTTCACCTGTTCTCCTTTTTGCTTCGATACGGTGCAGTTTACCCACATTCCTGAATGTGAATCGAATTCAAAATCGTCTACATCTAAAGACACCAAATCAGCGTACCTCAGTCCACCGCAATAACAAACAACAATAGCTGCTTTTATATGGATGTATTCACCTGTATTTGGAGCGTCTTTTAAGAACGACAAAATTTCCTCCTTTGTAAAAGTACTAGCTGTCTTTCTGATATACCCCGACTCGAATGATTTGAGCAACATCGTAAGACGAGGAAATTTCTGAAGTTTCTCACCAAAATTTAATTGAAATTTGTTATTTATCATTGAATAAACTGACAACAAAGTACTACTCGCAAATTTTTTGATGTTCCTCAAGTAGTCAAAATATTGCAGGAAATCTTCTTCAGTTGGTCTTCGATCATTGAGTTCTGCATAGTCGACGAATTCTTGCCATCTGGTGCTATACTTTTTAGAACTTTTCATTGGATTAATATCAGCAATTATTTCATCACTTGATCTCTTCATCCTCAAGACGATTGCAACATCTAATGAATACAAAAGCCTGTATCACAGCAATATTTCGAATTTGAAATTTGTAGTGTAGATTTCATGGATTGTGATTTCTTTGCAATAATTTGTGACCACCAGAAAGGTGAATAAATGAGAAATTGCCATAGATAGTAATTGAATGCATAAGAAAAAATATCATTCCTTCATTGGAAAAGTACTATTTCCATACTCGGATTTCTATTCACACTCGATCGCTGGCGCTCTCTCGTGTGAATAGAAATCCTCGTAAGGAAAAGTAGCACTTTTCCAATTTCAGGAAAATAATCTTGGCATAAAGCCCCAATCAGCGAGGAATGTGATTGTGAACTATAAGAAAACTGGTCGGATCGAGGCCAAACAAAAAGGCGGCTCTAGAAATGTCAAAGTTGGCGACGAAATGATGGCGGTTGTACAAGAGTTCATTGAACAGAAACCAACAGCAACACTGAATGAAATGATTGCATTATTGAGACAGCGACTACCTCAAAAGCCAACAATTTCACATCAAACGCTAAGTGCTCGTCTTGATGGTTTATTTTATACACTAAAAGATGTCAGGTCTGTTCCTATTCAATGGAATACTCCAGAAAGAAAGGAAGAAAGGCGAGAGTATGCAGAGTGGTGCTTCGGTGACGGACTTTCAGTCAAGAAAATCTACGTTGATGAATTTGGCTTCAACGTATGGACATCAAGAACGAAAGGGAGGTCTCTGTCTGGTGAACGTGCTGTGCGTTTGGTGGAAGGACAGAGGTCAAAATCTAACTCTTTGTTTAGCTATCAGTCCCGAATTGGGCCTGGTTCACCATCTTCAAACTCGTGGAGGTATGACAAAAGCACGGTTTGCTGATTTCTTGTCGGAAGTCGCTGAGTTGATTGAAGTCACTGATGAGCATTATGCAATCATTTTCGACAATGCTCAATGTCATGGAGAAGATAATCATTTGGGCGACTCTGCAGTTATTCGAAAGTTGCCAAAGTATGCTCCATTTCTGAACGCTTGTGAAATGGCAGGATCATGCCTTAAAGCAGCAGTGAAAAGACGGCTGTTGGATCCCGTGATTCAACGTGAGCTTCATGACAGATCAACAAATGAAGGACTTCACAATCGTCGGATGAGAATCATTGAGCGTGAAGTTCTTTCTTGCCTCCATGTCATAACAACTTCCAAGTGCCAACACTTTCAAACACATACATTGAAATATCTTCCTAGGTGTCTTCGTGGTGAGAACATTTTTGATTAGTTATTTAACATTGCAAATAAAAAAGTTGTTTGTGTGATCTTTTGATATTTTGCCTTCTTGAAACTCTAAGGGAGCACTAGGAATTATTATCAAAGATATCTAAAGAAAAACTAAATTGATCTTACTTATACTAAATCAAACTTACTTTCTTACCAGAGAAATTTCTGCAAACTAAATTGAACTTACTTATATCCAAATAGAAATAGAAAAGGTATAATACACGTTTGACACTTGATTTCACAGTACATTTCAATACAAATTGAGTAGCAGCATGTGTTCGCAGATGCACTGAGTTATAACTTAGAGCGATCGGTCTTGGATGATAGATACTTTTATCTTCGAGATTGTCATGAACATCGTTGTTGCCATTAACTTCAAAGTATGGACGTTATTCATGATATCACGGTGAGCTGAAATAATCATTTCAGGATGCACGTACATTGTACATACGCTACAGGCTATCAATCACAATCTTGATCAAAAATACCGGTACATAGATCTATATATTTCGATGACAGATTTGATCCCATTCTTCTTTTCACTGCGTAATTCTGCTGTCAAACCATTTCGTTGGATAATAAATGAAGGCTTACTTATAATGAACTGTCACTTCATAATACATGTACCAATCAAATGTCACAAGATCAATAGTGCACAAGTTTTACTGGCGATTAAGTGAGAATAGCAAATTCATCAGCTTCATTTGGTATTTTCAAGTACACTTTTTATCTTTGAATCACCATTTCAATCATAGAAATCGACAACAATAAAACCTCTAGAACGGAGGTTAAGCTTCATGCAATACACAATAGTGGCACATAAATTGCACGCATTTTCACTTAGATAAACCTGTCAACGGCTGTATCATTGGGTTAGAATCAGTCACATGTGTAATTCTAAGCTTTTCATTGGTCATTCATGCCCCAACTTAGTTCCCCCGGCGGTGCCGCGACCTTGAGTCAATTTCCATTCTAGTCAGCTTCACTTAAACAATCTATTTCTATGATTTCAATGCTTGAAAGCAGGAATCACCACGTGCAGATGTTTACATACTCATCTGAAATCCTGTTAGCCAGGAGACGTTTTTATATGTCATATGACAACATATGTTGTCCTTGATAAGACTACATAGCTTCTTTCCAAACTACAAAACACTGAATGCTGACACAAATTCAGAGACATGAAGACGATAAGAAAGTCATCGACTACATCGCAACAATGAACCACTGTTATAATGTCATCGAATCGCAATGCTTTGCTCTCACTGTCATGCATAGAAATCTTCTCGTGTAGTAATATCTATTTCTGTGCTGTCATGTGACACTAGCATTTCTTAGAAATTGCCTTGGAGTTCCTTTTGATGATGCACTGTCAGTTTCTATTAAACAGTAAAGGGAAAACCGTCAAACTAATTTAGCGAGTGAAAAGGTACTAGTGTTTGGCTGATTCTGATGAATATTGACCTGGCACACCCGATGGTGCTATTTATTTGATGTGAAACGGCGTTTGATCAGAGTAATTTCAACTTGAAAAGTGGTTGCACTGGAATTATTGTGTGATGTAGTTGAACTTTGAATTGAGAGTTTTCCGAGTGAAGGAGGCCGAATTTAGTAAAAGTGATGCGTGGCACATAATCAGCGACCCCAAATTGTACAAGAAACATGCATTTCAGGAGTGGCACACTCGAAATTAAAAATGGTTGCGCTGGATGTGCAACTATTTTTGCGTTTATGAATTATAATGTGTTTTTATTTCGGATTGATAATATGCTTAATTTCAAAATTGCATAATGCATAATTGTTGATGGTTGAATACTTATTGATTATTCATGAAATACCTTAGACTTACGTGTACTAAAATCGAATTCATTATTGAAAGCATGACGTTTGAATGTCATTATCTCACTACTTACAAAACAGTAGTAACATTAGTGCTCTTAGCTCCATCGTTCGACTTGTATTTTGCCGGTAGGAAATACATTGCAACATGCAACAAAATATCTATTTATAAAGTCTTAGATTCAGATAGAAAGAGGCGCAAATTTTCCTTATTTGTGGCTTCGCCAAATTTTGGAGAGGATGATGACGTTGAATCGTCATGTCTGCGTCATGACAGAATGTTGAAGGTTTCATAATTTGATATGTGATTCAGTCAGTGATTTTCAATGAACTTACTGTCGCATTGGTGATACTATGTTTATGTCGGCGATTTCATCAGTGGCTATTTTCTACACCGGCCAGTCGTCCGAGGGATTATGCGGAAAACTAACCATCGTACACGAAGTTAATGGCGTTGAAATAAAAAACTTGATAACTCTTTGAGGATAGAATATGAGGAGGAGCATCAAAAAACATTTGAGCAGCCCTAACTTTGAAAAATGTAAGTGATTGACAGACTATAATAAACACAACAGAGCCTTGCGTTGGCGTGAATTTCCTCGAGAGTGAATGTTCTCTATAGCAATCTCAGCTCCTTGACCAAGGCGATCAAGCGTCATATGAGACATTTACATTGAATCTTTATCGTCATTTGACGCTTAAAATCTTTGAAAAACATAGTCGAGTTGACGAACAATCAGCTCATTGCGTGGCTATTATGAGGCTGTTCAGAAAGAGAAGCTGTCACAGACTTAAAGTGAATCACAATGCAATATAGTCAATATAGGGTTGTCTCTGGACTTCAGTGTGACTTTCAATTAAATATCAGTCTTCATCAGAGAGGTTAGGGGAGAGACGTCACTCTCGCATCTCCACAGCGTTAACAAGGTTACAACCTGTTTAAACTATGATTTTGTTTTCTTCTGTTTTCAATGATATTGAATCTGTCCAGTGACACATGCGTGCGTGTGTGTATACGAGTAAGCTAGCTTGTATGTTTTCGCGGGGACTTAATGACTTGACACCGTTTTCGCGTCATTTAAGCTTTTCAATTTATACATATAGTAGGTAGATGTTAATCAAAATTATTGAAATGCAATGCGTTAGACTCGAGTGTAGTAGTGACATAACAAAGATTAGCCTAGTTAACTATATTTACTAAGATTACAAAAGTTTGCCGCGTTTAGATAACTATGTGTACCGAAATTTAGTGTAATCTATTATACTACTTATAAAGTAAGTAGGGAAGGCATACATATGTACATGAGTAGATAAATTTGATTACGGGAGTGACATCTCTCCCCTAACCTCTCTGGTCTTCATTTCTCACATATTTTCAATTCATTCTGTAATCATGCATGACAGCATGACTTGAATATACATGTAGGCCTACTTGTACAAGTAAGAAATTCAAGAAAATTCATTAAATTAAGACAACGTCTATAATTAATCACTCTATGCAGTTCATGCTATCTGCTGCAAAAATAGGAGTTCACTATAGATCGAAGGGTTATGGTCTGGGAGCACGCGACGCCACTGATGGAGTAGCCTACGTATACATCCATCCTCGGAATGGAGTGAGGTGAGGAAATTGCAAACATAGAGTAAGTGATTACAAAGATTCCTGAGCCAACAGTTTTACACTTCAATACACTTCAATCAAATTCGATTTCATAGTGAGCTCACAATTTGAATTAGTTTTGATGTATTCTCTAGCTTCGCTAAATTATGCAAATTTTGCAATACACGAACTTCCTATAATCTCTTCAATACTTAAGGGGGAGCGAAGCTATTGCCGCTTTCCTTGCCTGCGTCCCTGAGGGTCGGCCAGCTAAACCAAACCGCGGACTATTAGATGAAATGTAACCTCGCAGGCCGCAACCAGAAGTATGTAATATATTTTGAGTCTTTTTACAATTTTGGAGTATCTATGAGAGCTGAGAGGGCTTGTGACTTCAATTTAATTGGTTGTTGTTGCGGGTTATGCTTAACATCGAAGTGTTGACACAAATCAGTTCAAACCAAAGACAACAGATATGAAGGGTTCGGTGCATTGACATGTTAAGTGCACTTTTTCATTTTGACTAAATGGAATTTTAAGTCTGGCGGCGTTTACCTAGGTGTTGATTCTTTTTCAGTTCTTTTTATGTTAACCAAATAATCATTTCATATCAAAAGAGATACACAAGTTTTATTTAAAGATGATTAAGCCATAGAAATTGATCGATGTGTGGACTTAAAATGTTAATGCACCCAACAGTTGCTATGTCAAAAAATGTTAAGTGAAGACATTACCATAAAAATCGAAAAGATAGTTAACTTTATGGCAACTCGCTGAATCATTAGGCAGCAAAACATCCTGAGCATCACAGACTGTCCTCAATCGGCACAATCGACTCGCAGAATGGACGATGACCGGGGAACGGAGGGGAAGCTAAAAGACATTTTAACACTAGAATAAATGAACACATGAAAGGCAGTCCGCCATTTGAAATTAGCGTTACGCACTTTCCTGACGTCACTAATTTCCAAATCGTGTATCACACCTAACCAAGCTAGCCTTATTCATCAAAGAATTGAACTCCGACGACCTATTGAATGTCCAGACCCGAACTACGCAATTGGCTTTGTGGTAATCAATTCCGACGATTTGAGCTCTGCATATAAATATTTTGAATTTATTGTTCTTTCTCTTATTTGTGCACCGATGAAGGGTGGTGAATTCACCTGAAGCATGTATGGTCGTTTCCACAAGAGTCGTTCTTCCTTAAAGTTTTGCTCAACTTGTTGAACAGAAAAATTTCTTGTCTATCAAAATATAATTTCTGTGTATTGAAAAGTGCTGGTTTCTTCATTCAAGATTATATCCATGACAGTAAAATCCGAGTGATCAGCCATGAAACACTGATTAGCCGATTTCAAAACTTCTTCAATGTGTTTCCGCAGTACTGCGGCCATCTGGGAAGTGGAAGTTTCATGCCCAAATGCAATATCTGAAGAATTTAATCCCCCAAACATCGCGGTTATCAAATATATCTGTGGACAATTCAAATGATGAAAATACAAATCCATCGACAGCCGAAGATGCCAAAAATATGATAACGACTACAAATGAATATAGAAATTCGAAAAGGAAAAGGAAAACAACGAATCTATTAATCATCGTAGCGCATTTCTTTCACTAGGGTCATTTCACAGTACGTTCTCATCCGGTTTTCAAAGAGACGTCGTACATATATCGATCGTTTGTTCCTTTTTTTCTTTAAAGCTTCTCTAATGATTACTAAAAGCACCATACTAAAGATTACTGTACTCGACGAGATAAATGAAGATTACGACAAGAAGTCGAATCTCAGTTTCACACGAATGATTATATAACCTATGAATAACAGCAAAAGCAAGAACACTTTTCAGTGTGAACTCAGTGTTTTTATTTGGTCAAGCAGTCAATAATAAAATCAAAGTTACAGGAATTTTCGGCCTCTTGGCCCTTGTCAACTGTTGATGTTTGATGACCAAACTTATACTTTCAAAATTCTGAAAAACACTGAACACATCTACAACAAAATCACGGACTGTCATATATTGACAACATAGATGACCACTATAAATGAAACCTCGAGATTTGTAAATTGGTCATGAAAGGATTGATGATACATGTATGCATGCTTTGATGATAGCTAAGTCTGTCAGCTTTTGCATCTTCCAAAATCTCTGTTACACTGAGACTGGAGATTCGAACTCCAGATGCATGAAGACCGACATGTTGCTGATAGATGGCAATTGATTACCTCATATAGGCCTAATTGTTAGAATAGTGCGTCAAGGAGTGCTAAGATTTTGAAGAATTTTTTGTTTTCTCAGGAGAATTTAGGTCTAAATCAAATATTTTAGATCAAATAACATTGAGTAGAAAATTCATTTTTTTAAATAAAATCGTAGGAATGATAATGTGATAACGGGGGCCCAACGTCGTCTTTGAGGCTTAATTGTAGTTACTTCCTAGCTAGCACTCTTGTTATTATCTGATCAGCAAAATGTGGAATAAGCCCCGAATGCAAATTTGCAAAGGAGTAAAGATGCGAGAAAGTTGTCAAAAACAAATCCTATCTGCAACTCGCGCTGTAAGGTGAGCATGCACCCATTTGGGATTTTTTAAATGGCATTTTAAATTTAGTTTCCGAAATTCTAGAAATAGATCACACGTCTGCCGCGCAGGTAACGTATCTGGCGCGATCGACGCTGGCCTCGTCTTGCCTGGCCCTGGCTTCGGTACATCAAGCCTCGTCTTCGGTGCAATTTTTTTCAGGTATCCTGTAAAACATCATAAATCTGGCGAACTCGAACTTCGGAAGAATCTAAAAATGAAAACTCCAGAGCGCTTTATGTACAGATTGCTGATGGGAGTGGCCATTGCTACGCCTGATCTGGTGCAATTTTGGTCTTGTGCCTAATGCACCAGCAGATCAGCTGAACCGTTGACATTGATTGCTGCATAGGTAGATAAGTAACACAGGATAACAAATAATCTACAAAAAATCGCTTAAAGATGGGAAATGCGTTTGCCTTGCTACAAGGGTCACAAAGTTTTTCAAAACAACTTAGAAGACGAAGAAAAACAAATCGGCCTTTCAAGACACACTCTGGTAATTATTTCTTGTTATATTGAGTTATTTGGAGTCGTCCTAAGCTACGAAACATAAGGTTCGGCAATAGAAGAATGAAGAATAATGGACAGATTCATCCAGTGAAATATCCACTGCCTTACTCAGTTTACATGTGGAATCGCAGCATTTACATGATGCCTACTTTTATTTTTGACGTGTCTTTGCAGACATATCATTACCTATTGAGTATTTTGTCACCCACTATGTGTGGGACCCCGCTCGTCTCAGTCTGAGTGTTCAGGTCAGGGGTCGAAACACAACTAATCGAGTACCTGCTCATGACTGATGGAGGAAGTACTATGTTTTATGTCCCTTAATCGATAGCTGAAGTAGTGGTCGAAGTAGTATAATTCTGATCATGTCATTGTGGATGACGACAGATGAAGAAATGTTGGATTGCATGAAGTATTACAGGCGGATTAAGAAACAAATTCAAACGGAGAAATTCTATTTTTCATGTGTAGTCCTAGGTATAGTGTGCATAGTTCGATTGCTTTCGGAATAGCAGAATGTATGCTAGAGAGGTCAATTGTTTACCTCCATCATCCACTTTCCACTTGTCCATAGCCTTCCATTAACCACCGTGTGTAGTCTCAGTTAATTAATCGTTGTAGCAGTATCATTGTAGTTCCATGATATACCTCCACTTTTGATCCATCGACGTCCTATTGTTTTATAAGATCAATTTTTAATTTCCTCAACATATTAGTGACCATTGTCTTTTTTTACATATTTAGTTTCTTCGCTTTCTCTGATAATCAGCAATGTACAGGAAAACCACGTGCTTTTGTGGAAACATATGGAAATTTCAAAACAGCTCCAGTAATGAAACAAGAAAAATTAGTCGACATAGTGTGGCTTTAATTGGCGAGACCTGACCAGCTGTCCAGAGACCGTAATCCTTGCTGTTCGATGTCTATGGTTACCGCAATTCAAATTATGTTAAAATAGGAACTGTTCTAGTCGCTGTCAGGGAATTGTGATGCGTAGAAAAAGTCATGGACATCAGACGTCAGGAAAAAGATCAGCGCACATGTGATTTATGTCAATCAAGTTCCGTCAGTAACGATTGATCTGTATCAAATGAGGTTCAAAAAAGCAGTTTAATCGATTTTTTTATGACAACACGTGTATGGAGAATATAAATTAATTTGTTTAAATTTGTTTCTTTTTAAAGCGTTGCTACTTAATCTGTTACTTGACCTTGAGACGCAGGTCTGGTCTTGTAGGTTGACGGTCGAATCACCATATAGACCGAATATTTAGGTCAAGAATATTGGATTTATTTCTCTATCGGTAATAGATGGAAGAGTGAGGTAAATAATTTTCACTTAAGACGCCAAATATATAGATTCTTTCATTTTTTGTCCTAAACAATGTTAGTCCTTGTTATTTACTACATCGTTGCCGTAAGTTGTGTACTCCAATGAGGCATTGAAGAAAGTCTACACAGTTGAGTGTTGCCCATGCGGAATGTCATCATGGTCTTCTGCCGATGTTCGGAAAAATCCTCTGAAGATAGTGAGAACGGTACAGACATTCAGATGGTTGAAGAGGTCTGTCGCCTAAGTAAAAAAGCCTGTTGGAAATCGACGTCTCATTGGAAGTTTGATGCTCATTTGAATATGGGCTGTACATTCCTGAGTGCACTTCCTACATTTATTCTCCTTCTCTAGACACAACGAATTAGATAACGTGGTACTTCTCTGATGCAGCTGCGAACTCCATGAATTTTTGTTTTACAAACCGTTTCATAAAACGTTGCGTAGCGCAAAAAAATTCACATCTTTTTTCTCATCAAATTTAATAACATGCTGATAATCAATCAAAAAACTTTTTAACATGATCAGCTGAGATACTTGGTTCAGGAAAGATAGTGGTGTGGTTTGCCTAATTAAATGAAGTAATTAGTGATTGTCTGCTTTGTTGCTTTCACGATGCTATTTCAGACATCAATATCATGTTGGTCCATGTGTCACTCATTCTCCTTTACATCATTGAGGAGCTGCTCCATTTATCGGACGCAACACAAGTGTTAGCATTCCTACGGCGTGAAGGATATGCTATTGTTTGTGTGAACAGGTGTACAGACGAGACAAGCCCTTGTCTGATCCAAGATTTGAATTTCTTCTGACCTCAAGTGAGGGAAATGATGACTCACGCAATGGCTGACTATGGGAATGATGCAAATTTGAAGTTTGTCGGTGAACGGATGGGCCGATTTTGATAAAACTTACATATTCTTGGAGCTGATAGCACCACCATTATTTTAAACCGAAACTCGAAAGCACAAGCGTTTATACAACAGAAGTTGTTGAGTTGTGTGCAGTTGACCGTTGTTGAACATTGTTAACGCGAAAGTGGCGTAAAAGTAGTTAAAAGTGTAAATTGAATGAAATTGCACAAATTGATGTCAGAATTCGAAAAGCAATATATCTTCTGAAAGCTTAATACGAGCCTGATTCAATAGTGATAATCTCATTTTTCTGTATTGCGTAGTTTCGTCTGTAGGTGTCGGTGAACGAATTGACCAAACATTCATACTTTTAAGTCAGCTGACCAGACATAAGTTAAAACGCTTTGCCAAAATAAAGTGCTTGACATAACCTTTCATATGGTACAAAGGTTATTGAAATTGAACATCTTCATCATTCATCATTCACAGAAAATCTTGTGAGATCTTTTTGCAACATTTATTAGAATCAACTGTATTATGATGAAGCTGACTGATAGTTCATGCTGTCTGTCAACTTTCATAAAAAATTTTGTCGTCTTCATGCAATCCTGCATCAAAGAAAACGCTCAATTTTTTTCATAGGGCCTACTGACCACAGCTGAAAACGAAATATATGTCAAAGCAATCTATGGAACATAAGGTTTCATATGGTATATCGTTTATCAAAATTGATCCAGGACTTAAACACGAAAATTTCATTTGAAAATGGCCTAGCTTTTTTGCGCAATTACTTTTGAAACGGTCTGTAATTTGGCGAATGTGATTGATAATTCCGAGCCGTAGTCTCTCGCACTTAGCAAACTCTCTCTTGATGAATGAGCTAGATTTCGATCGTCTACACGAATTTAATGGCGATTCCTTAATGAAGGGATCCGTGGTAAACTCAATTTTGGAGCAATTTGCCAAGGAAACAAAGCGTCGGATAAGTAAAATTAGTCATCATAGTGAAATACATAACATCCTGCGCGCAATTATTTTCACTCTCGTTTTAAAAGTTGTGGGACGATTATTTTAAGCAGTTTGTCAAGCTGTACAGATGTGATCAGAACAATGGGTGTTGAGGATGTACAAGTACATTTGATGTGAGTAGAAAATTAGTTGAACATCTTATGTTGTACTAACCTTATGTTTAGTGAACGAGCAACGTAAGATGTCAAACACAGGAAATATAAACGAATGGAAGACGGTGGTCTCTGTGGCTCCATATCATATTTTATACGTTTTTTTAAAGACGAGTTCCGTGATCAAACACACCACAGAGACAGAAACATTGTAGCTTCATTCGATGATGCCTTGTTCCAGTATGCATGGTATGGTGATATAGGGAGCAAGTGGAAGGAATTTCTAAGAAGATATCAGGGTAGCATCACGATGGTTGACAATGTCAATCTAAATTAGAAGCCCAATGTACCTCCACCTCTGGTCAGGCGGTCCCGACGAAAAATGGAGAATCTAGGAATTATTATTTTTGTCGTTTTTTGACAGCAAAAGTACATTTCTAATTACGGAAATTTAGATCAGCCTGGTTCTTAAAATGTAATGTATAACTGCAATGAAAGCGTCAACAGTAGATTACTTCCAATTTATGTAAATGCTTCGCATGATTTTTTGAAAGTACTAAATAGTTAATACTGATCTGAATTTGAAATGTTGCTCGGATACCTCCGTTCTTGCAATACAGACTATTTCAAAAGTAATTGCACAAAACAGTTAACCCATTTTCAAATGTAATTTTCGTGCTGAAGTCCTGGTTCAATTTTGACAAAAGATATACCATATAAAACCTTATGTTCCATAGATTATTCTGGCATATATTTCATATTCATAAGTGGTCATTTGTGGTCAGAAGACCACATGAAAAAAAGTTGGACGTCTTCTTTAATGCAGGATTTCAACATGAAACGAATGATTTTTTCTATGAAAGTTATCAGACACCGGAGCTATCATTCACCTTCATCATGATGCAAGGTTTTTGGTATTCGTTGAATGTACAAAAAACCAATACAAATGAGTTTTGCCGAAATAATGTTGCTGAAAAAGCCTGACACGATTTTTATTTCTGAAGGTTCTCCATTTCAATAAACTTAAAATAATGTGAAATGCTTTGTTTAGTGCTTTAAATTGATTAGGCAATGAGGTTGTGTCTGGTCAGTTGTGGTCAGCAGACTTAAAAAGTATGAATTTTTGGCCAATTCATTCACCGATACCTACAGACGAAAGCATGGGATGCAGAAAAGTAAGATTATCGTCATTGAATCAAGCTTGTGTCAAGCTTTCAGATGATATAATAGGTTACTAGTCACTTCGACCCCCTGACATTTCGACCCCATAAATTGATTATCACTGATTGAATCCACTTCAGATAGGCAGAATAGACCCCTACGAGCCTTACTTTAACTAATGAATGCAAATTACAGCCGAAATATCCATCAGGAAAAATAACCCACAACACGCAGAATTTGAAATCTTTGATAGATGTTAAAATCGATGAAACAGACAGATGGAGCTTGTAACAGCCAGCCTATAGGCAGGAAATTGAACAGATCACATCAATTTATCTACATCTGTAGCCAACGTACTATGTTTCTACTAACCATATTTCTACTGTCGGAAACCAGGTTAGATCCCAGTGTGTCATCAAGCGACGTTACTCCTGATGGATACATATTTCACCGGATGGATAAAGCACCTTGTCATGGTCTTGGAGTCTATGCCAAGACAAGCCTTCCCTTGAGAAGGCTTCGTAGCTCAGAGGATCCAAGGCATGAGTATCTTGCCTTCATTGCGCCGCTACAGAAGACCACTCTTCTTCTATTTTTCCTATACCGCTCGCCATCAACTAATGCGGATATTTTCAATGTTCTTTCTGACAAGATACATTCTCTTCTACAAGAGTATCCCAGCGCAGAAGTTGCCGTTTTTGGTGATTTCAACGTGTACAATGTTGACTGGCTTGTGCACTCACGCACCACCGATCTCTCCGGTCAGGCAGCGCAGGATTTCGCTGTCTCTCACAACCTTAGTCAAATTGTCACTTGTCCTACTAGAGTGCCTGACCGAGCTGGGGATACTGGATATCTCCTTGACCTGTTTCTCACCTCAAATCCAACTTGTTTTTCACACAAGGTTACTTCTCCCCTCGGCACGTCTGATCACTGTGTTATCACAGTTTCTGGCAAACAAATTTGCTCCACACCGTCTGCACCCTTCCATAGAACAGTTTATCAATTCTCCAAAGCAGACCGGTGTGGCTTCCGCACTTTTCTTAGTCAAGTTCAAGCTGAGAATTTGATTCTGAGCGAGAACGTCTACAATTCGGCGCAAGAACTGACAGAGTGGCTTCAGATAGGGATGTTGGCCTACATTCCTCACCGTACTTTCCAAATGAAGCCCCACTCACAACCTTGGTTTACACCAGAATGTGCAGCTGCAAGTTGCCAGCGTGACCACTTTTTCCATAAGTATAAGCGTGACAGTCGCGCTGGCAATCTTGAATTGTACAAAACCGCACGTAGACATTGCAAGGAAACCATACATCAGGCCAAAAGCCGTTACGCTTTGTATGTACGGAAATCCATTGCTACCCAAAAGCTTGACTCTAAGGACTTCTGGAGGATTTACAACAGTGTCACCAATAGGAACAAATCCTCCATCCCAGCACTCCGTCATGCCGAAGTCAGTACTTCTATGGCGACAACCTCAGCAGACAAAGCCGAGCTTCTTTGCAAGGAGTTTGCGAAGAATTCGTCATTAGACGATGGAGGTAGAATTCCACCTCCAATTCCCACGTGCACTGATGAGACAGTTAGTCCTCCTTCAGTCACAGTCCGAAACGTCAAAAAGATCATCGCCGGTCTCGATAGCTCTAAGCCTAGTGGACCAGATGGCATCCCGGTTTCGGTCTTCAAGCATCTCTCACCTGAGCTTTCTCCACTTTTATCTAAACTGTTCAGTAGATGTGTATCCACCGGTGAGTTTCCCTCTTCTTGGAAAGTAGCTTCCGTGGTTCCAGTTCCAAAGAAAGGTTCTGACTCATCTCATCCATCTAGTTACCGTCCTATCAGCCTGCTTCCAATTGCTGGCAAGATTTTTGAAGCAGTGATTAACCAACACATTGTTAACTTCCTTGAAACTCAGAACCTTCTATCAGAAGAACAGTATGGCTTCAGGCACTCTCGATCAACTGCGGATCTTCTTTCATATGTCACTGAACATGTGAGTCGTGTCCTTGACAGACAAGGTGAGACGAGATCAGTTTCCTTGGATATTTCCAAGGCATTCGATAAAGTCTGGCATCAGGGACTTCTTATGAAGCTAAAGTCCTATGGAGTTGCTGATCAACTCGACAAACTTCTTGCTTCTTTCCTTAGTGACCGGCAGATATCTGTCGTCTTAGATGGCCAAAGGTCTTCCACCAAGTTTGTCAATGCAGGAGTTCCTCAAGGGTCAATTTTGGGACCCACTCTTTTTCTGCTGTACATCAAAGACCTCCCAGACTGCCTAGTGAGTAAATTGGTGATGTATGCAGATGACACAACACTCTTCAATTCCAATGAGCGACTCGCTAAAAATACTCAGCAACGTCAGCAGTTATGCGACGTTCTTAATGAAGACTTACACAGGATCTCAGAATGGGGCGCCAATTGGCTTGTTTCCTTCAATCCTTCAAAAACTCAGAGTATTCTGCACTCACGACTTAAAGGAGATGATAATCATAGCATTAAGATGTCAGATAATAGGATCAGAGAACAAGATTCCATCTCCTTCCTTGGATTGGCGGTTACGAAAGACTTGTCATGGAAACCGTACATCCAATCCATTAGCAAGCAGGCAGCTCAACTCATTGGTAGTCTCTATCGTGCCAGCAGCTATCTTCCACCACAGACTGTCTGCTATCTTTACAAGTCCACTATTCGTCCTCTGATGGAGTATTGATGTCATCTGTGGGCAGGCGCCCCACAAACGCATCTCAACCTCCTTGAACGGGTTGAGAAACGTGTCAAGAATTTCATGGGTGAAAAACTTGCTAGCAAGTTGCAGCCGCTCTCCGTCAGACGGGATGTTGCTTCACTCAGTCTCTTCTACAGGTACTATTTAGGTAGAAGCAGCTCTGCAGTAAATGAGTGCGTACCCAAACCTAAGATCTTCTCCAGAAGCACACGCAGAGCTAATGCACTCACATGCTATAATGTGAGCTTAGAACGCGCACGTACTGTGGGTCGCTCGAAAACCTTTTTTGTTCGCACGGCACAGCTTTGGAATCAGCTTCCCCAGACCACTTTCCCTGACCAATACAATCTTGATACTTTCAAGAGGCGTGCGAATAGGTTTCTGATGGGGACAGCTTAATCAGATTAGAAGATATGTTTTTTTTATTTATTTTATTTATTTATTTAAAATAACACAATTTGTTACTTTTCATTGAGTAACCCCTAGCTTCGTTCATGGCTCATAGCTGTACTAGGGCTGAAAATTCAGTAAAAAAAAATATGCAGAAGCGTAGATTTGATAACCCCATTTCATGGGGTCAATTAAGATGACTTAATTTATGAGGTCGAAATGTCAGGGGGTCGAAGTGACTTGACACCATATAATACTTATCGAATTTCAACAACATGTAGTACAATTTTACTCAATTCACGCTTTTGCCTAATTCTAGGCTACTTTCGCGTTGATGATGTTTTTAACGGTCAGCTGCACATAACTTGGTAACTTTTGTCGTATTAACGTAGCACTTTCAAATTTGAGTTCAAAAGAATGCTGGTGTTATCAGCTCTAAAGAACATATATAAGTTTCGTCAAAGTCGGTCCATCCCTTCGGTCCATCCCTGGCAAACTTCAAATTTGTATTGTTCCCATACTCAGTTATTGGGTGAGTCATCATTTTCTTTGAGGTCAGAAGATTTCCGAATCTCGAATCAGACAGACAAGGGCTTGTCTCGTCTGCACCTGCTCCTGTTGACAACAAACAATTCAACATTTTCTTCACGCTGTAGGAAAGCTGACGGTTGCTTCCGATGAATGGATCGACAAAAGCAACTCATCAATGATGACAAGACAGTGAGTGACACGAAGCCCAACATGATGTCTGAAATAACACGGTGGAAGTAGCAAAACAAACAATCACTAATTACACTACTTCCTTTAATTACGCAAACCACAGTTTCCTAAACCAAGATTCGCGGCTGACCAAGTGAATAAGTTTAGCAATTAGTTATCAACCTGCGATTAAATCTAATGAGAATATACAAAAGATGTAGAAATTTTTGGGCTGTGCAACCATTTAGGAAATGGACTGTAAACAACAGCTATGATGCATGTAGCACATGAAAATAGTAAAAAGGGATGTTTACGCACAATCATTTCAAGTTAGTTCGACAGACATTTTTTTATTTGCTTGAATGTATACAGAATGAAAATATAAGTACATTCATGAATTTTGCAATGTTATCCTGGAAAATATGAAATTAGTACGAAAAAAATACGAGGTGTTCTGCCATGATATCATGTGATGATCATATGATGAGGATATTAGTGTGCGCATTGCCGTTCACAAACTCTTCTGTGATTGTGAGTTTGCTTCGGCAACCGAACTAGATTGTTCCCCAAAAATGTGGAAATTTTCCCATAGCTAAACTCTTGCAATTTTTCTCTGCGAGTCTCCGACATTTTTCTCCTCACAAGGGCACGCCTGTCATTACTCATTTTCCTAGAGCGAAATTCGTGAGAGAGAATCACCCTTTTCCATGCCTGCATCTATACACATTCTTTTGGTAGCAATTTTGTGCAGGGCGATGATCGCTTCCTTAATCCAACCACATACAGTCTTGTAAACAGTCTACGCATTCAAAAGCACTAGCAGAGGAAAATTTATATTTTCTCGCCAATCAAATTTATGCACAATTAGACTCCACATTGTTTTACAAATCTCCTGCTGTTGTTCACTTGTTTATCTATCACAATATTCTAAATGCTGGCGCCTACTAGGGATTGATAACGGGATGTGCGTTTCGGGGATATTCCGGAATTCTGGAATTCATATCAATTCCCGGGAAATTCCTGTGATTTTTCCGGCAATATTTTAAGCTTGAGATCCTAAACTATGCAATTGATGAAACCTCTGTTCCGGTAGGATGTAGAGTAGTGTGAAACATGGGACCAAAACAACTTATGTGGATGGTGATAAAGTAAAATGATTTAAGCCAAGCTGCTGATTATATTTTATATTGATTTATAAATTTTCGCCGGTATAACGGCCTGTTCACATATCAAAGACATGTGAACAGGCCGTTATACCGGCATAAATTTATAAATCAATATAGAATATAATCAGCAGCTTGGCTTAAATCATTTTACTTTATCATTTAAATTATGCTGCTTAAGAATAATTACATTTCACTCATTCAAATATGTGGATGGTTGTTTCTGCATAATGCCAAAACTTCTTTGACCTCACACATTCCTTAATCTCTATGCCAATGAAGTGATCATTCATAATTTCATGTTTTTGATGACAGTTCCGTTTGTTGAAGTACACATGCAGACTATCAGTAAAATTGATCGAGAGATCAATAAAATAGACCTTATTGGAGAACTGCAATACGTGCAAATGCAATTCTAATTAGTAGATAAGAGGATTGTTTATGCAACGAATTATGTTGATATATGTAGGCCGAAAAGTAGGTTTTTTCCACTTCAATGAATATAATTTTTCTCGAAGCTATCGGGGATTCCCGGATCCGTCTTTGTCCGGATCTCTTTACCTGGAATCGAGACTCGAAGTTGTCGGAAACTCCCGGGAAATGACGTCTAAAACTCTAGTGTCTACTTCTCCATTTTGACACTTTCTCATGTCAACTTTGGACATTTTTGCAATTTCTGATGTTTTTGGTTGAAAATTGACGATCTAACAGCAAAGCCGCGGATGTATGTATTTATTCTCACAATCAGGTGGTAATACAGGAATACGATGTAGGATTGTAGGATGTTTGAATAGATGGGAACATTATAAACAAAAATATCGATATCAACACTTTTACTGCTGAACATATGGTAGCATAATTCACAGATGACATCTGCGTCACCTGGCTAACACAAATTGATGTTCAACTGCGACAAGTCTCTTTGGGATTAGCACATGTATGTAGGGGAAAGTGAGGTATGGGACACCGTCCTGTGCGGAAACCGGAGCAATATGAGTGGAGTACTTTTGAAATTTGTATGTCAGTTATTTGCTGCCCTTGCACTTATTAACACGTGGAGTTATCAGCCCTTCAGTTTTATTGGCTTAGAAGATATGCAGATGAATGCGTTTCAGACATAATTTAAATTTTTTCGAAAAATCACCTTTTTTCTGTTTTGGGATCGAAATTTGTATAATCAATCATTTGTCTTTTAGTATTGTCAAGTTAAACACTTTGCTGTAGCTTGACTCCAGTATTGAGAAAATATCATTTCTCCTTATATTTTTTCGATCTAATTTTTGGGTACCCGAGGGGGAGGTAGGCAGAGTTGGCAAACAACCTACCCCCATTTAAAAACCCCAAAAAACCTGCGGGTTTTAAATAGGTGGGATTTTTCCTGGGTATTTTTTAAATAGGTGGGTTTATACATTCACCAATTGATAGACGTACGATCGAATTTGAGACAGATATTGATAGTAGGTTATGTCCGATGTCAAATCGTAAGCTCAATTCTAATTTGAATATCAAACTACTCAGAACATAATATTTCTTCATCATCTGAAATGCACGTCTTATTCTTTTATACAACCGAAACAATTCTTTCGGTGTGAGATAAGAAGACATAATTCAGGCTTAACGTCTAAATAGGTTAATAATTATGCATCCACATGAACTTGTAAGTAACTTTGACATCAGTAGATTATCTAGATTAGTGTTTATTCCAATGAAGACAAATTTAGTGATGCAACTGAGCGTATAATATCACGTGTATGATTTCGTCATACTAAAATCAATGATCCAAAAATGGTCAAAACAAAAAATGTGGCTATTACAAAAATTACTGAAAAGGTATGGAAACTCCTACGATCGTGAAATTAAATGATATAGCAGACTGATTGAAGCACCCAGAAACAGCAATATAGAATAAATATAAAATTTTGCTGCGAATGCTTCGTAACCGCTCTCTTAGGACTGTAGTTATACTAGAAGTGTAATTAAAACAATTAAACGGTCGTCCATGTTGAAGTTCCGATGTGATGATATACAACTTGCATTTAAAAATCTTAGCCTTGTATAGAAGAAACACAATATACTATTTTAAATAACCAGCCTTCTATTTAAAAACCCACCAAAATTCCTATTTAAAAAACGTCCAAAGTCCCCGGGTTTTTTTAGATATGCCAGCGCTGGAGGTGGGCTATGGGTCACCTAATCGGATATGGCATGGACCGGCCCAAAAGCTACCCCATGCTACGGCTCAGTAAGAAAGGAAACAAATAATAGCCCTACAATATGAAAGAGCATGACATTTATTATACACAACAATTGTTGAGGTTCAGAGATCATTGATATCCCATTCAGACCTACTAGTATATTGCGCAATAGGTAGACCCCAAGATTTCCTACATCTATCCAAGAAAACACTGAATCACATCAAGATTGGCTGCATATCTGAGCTATTTTTTGGGGGAGGGCAGCCTTGAAAATTTGAATTTCCGCCGGGGCCCCGATACCCCATTTTCATTCGAGAGTTTGGGAAGACTGGTGAAATGAAAGGACGTGCTGAGTGAGTTTCGTGAGTCCAAGATGTCATTCATAGGAAGAGCCGTCCGACACGAATTCAATGGCGAAGTGGATGTCTTAGTTCATGGCTTAGGGAGCGCGACAAACTTTTCGGTGGGCTCGACGCAATGGCTTCTGCCAAGACTACTTCACTTATTCTATGACCCGATGTTGGAGAAGTACACAGTAGAACGTTAGAGGCACTTTCCTCATTGATGCCAGTCATGTCAGTGCGCACGCACAAGGGGAAGCGGTCGATGTCAGGAGTCTGACAATTGAGAGGGTGTTGCGCTTTTGTTGAATGCCCCTACATTTTTGTACGGTACACTGTCGGAGATGATAGTCGCAAATGTAACAATAGTTATGAGAATGTAGTAAATTATGATCAATATCAATAACTGAACTTCGGCGTTTACGTCGTGTGGCTTCGACAAGTTTATAGTGGGACGTGAGACAGTAATCAATAATTTCGTGGGGGTATGAAGCAAAGTTTCAAAACCCCTACGTCTTGGTTTTTCCTTTTTTTATGCTTAAGCTGCTAGGTGTTATTTCCTTCTCTATTTGACAATTTTATATGGCATATAAGTTGTCCCGTTAAGGAAAAGAGAAAATGTTTCATCGTTCTGATGCAGGGTGACTCGTATCTCCTTACTTCCCCTTCTACTACAAGCCACATTATATGTTTTTTTACACTGCATTTACTTAGTATTACAGCAGTTAACACGGTTAATAACGATCAAATAAGTAGGGATGTGATTTTTCCTGATTTATCAGGAAATCCTGATTTTTTGGGTTGATTTCGGTCATTTTTGGTACAGGACAGATTAATATACACTAAATATACACGTATACTATATGGGCTGCATACATTACTTAGCGCGTTGCTTTTGCTTTCATTTTGTTCCCCTTCATTTCTTGCTTATAATCGAAATATACCAGGCAGTGTGAATGTCCCAAACCAATGGTTCTATTATTAATGTAGTAGTGACTGTTTATATTGGGCCCCTTCAAAAATTGGTTTCCTGATTTTTTTCGCTTGGTCAATCACATCCTTGAATAAGAGACATGACGGTTGAAATGATGCGTTAACAGCACCCCGTTTTACTTGCAGCATAATCATGAAAACAGATATAACTTCTCACGCAGAGCAGAAACATATCCGTGTTCACATTGGCAGCAGATCTCATGGATTGACTGATATTCGTAATTTGTGGTCTCGGTAAGTTCAGAATTTTATGTGATTGATCAGACAAAAGGCAATGAGTTGGTTTGCAGGTCAATGAAAGAGGATCAGCGATAATTGCGCTTCTCTTCTAGAGAAAATATTGGCAGTTCTAGTATTTTAGTCAACAATTGCGCGTTTGGTTATTTTCCGCCAGTCTCTTCGGTCATCCTAGCTATCACGTGTACTGTAGGTCAGCGTCGCACCAAAATTTGATGGTCTGTCCACCATATCAGGGATCGGCTCTACGTATGTTGCCATTCGCGATACCAAACAACACGATCTTCACTGGACAATGGTCTTTCATGCGGCAGATGTGGTCGAACAGACTCATTTTGCGCTTATTAATAATCTACACAATCCGTAACTTTGGTTCTACTCTTCTCAGGACTTCATAATTGGTGGTGTGGTGAAACCATCGAACACCTAAAATCCTTCGAAAGCACCGCAACTCAAAGGCATCGACAGGCCGTTTATCCGTCTTTCTCAGCGTCCACGTTCCGAAGTTTCCGTGCATTATAGTTCTTGTGCTAATCACGTGACTCCTCCATATCTTGTCAAAACCTGCTGACGTCCTGCATGCCATGCCAATGCGCTGACGAACTTCATTGCACATTTCTCCTGTGATGCCCGCTGTACCGGGAGCCTTGTGTTTTTTAGCTTCTTGGCCGCTGTTTCGACTTGACAACCGACTCAGAGTATTTCTCCATTTCTGTCGTCGTCTTGGAGTGCCATGTTTTCAAGTTCCGTCATTACTTTAGTGCCATAATCATATGTCTACGCATTCAGACCTCGGCAGTACTCAGTCCATCTTTCCTTGGTCTCCTCGGATGTCTGTAGCAGGTGTCCATCGTGATCTTGAACAAATCTTTGCTTCGGTTCCCATTTTGTATTGATATCTCTGATCAGCAGGTATCCTTGGCGTGTCTCTACTTATACGCACTCTGTTCAATTAGTTGGTATTTCTCATACAGCCATATTTTCATATCGGCTCGTACCGCCTTTCTAACTTAATTGCACTCGCTTCTGTATATTTTCGTGTTCTCTTCAGGCTGTAGTCTGCTATGTTTCGACTTTGCTTTTCATCAGTAAATTAGAGTGTCCTCTGAGTGATTCCTTTCTGTCGGCAGACTGTCATTGCTTCGCTGATTGTCGAATACAGCCCAGCGCTGTTCTTTCTTCCAACTTTTTTCTTCCTTAGGTTAATCAAACCAAATTTTTGGGTGAATTAGGGTGAATTGGAATTATCAATGATCCTGGAAATTTTTTTCGTGAGTCTGGAAATTATCCTCCGAAAATGCGCGGTGTGCATTCGTTTGATAGACTGTATGACGCCATGGTGATCTGACGATCTGTCAACTGCTTAGAAATTCTGTCACAGGGATCGATTTCAAAATTAAAACAGGAATTGAGTGGATGATTACCTTGATTCGACCTAATTTACTTTCTTTGAAGAAATTCAATTCCAAATACCGTATCTAAGAATGTCATGTATAAGTAAACTAATAATTAATATAAGATATATTTCTTCTTCATGGAATGGTGATAATGCATTTTGTTTGGTTGTGCATGCTATATTTCATTTCATATTTTGTAAATATAAAAATACCTTGACTTAGGTGTACTGATTATCTTGTGATAAAACTCTTCGACCAATGTTTTGGTAACATTGAAATGATTGTAGTTAAAATGAAAAGAAGAAAAACGCAGTTGGATTTTATCGATGAATATCTCAGTGATTCCATTTAATGCGAAATATTCAAAACCCGCTTCCAGTGATGTTATAGCATTCTACTTTGCATTTTATTCTTATGAGGTGCACCGGTAGCTTCACCACTTCATACCTACACGAACATACGTGTATGTCAATACCACGTCCCTTTTCTTTAATAGGTCTGTGCGACAGGAATGGATGATAGTACTTTTCCTTGGAACTACTTGTCTGTACTCCGGGCGAACTATTATGCCAGTCAGCTCCATTTACATCAGCAACGAACTTCACTGGAACAGAAGAGAAACGGTGAGTACTTCAACTTTCATAACATATGAAAAGTCGCTGCTAGTCAGATGTCATCAAGTGCAGCACTCGCATGTGAGAGCATGCTTATTTTTTGATTGTGAGAAACCAATCCATTCCTTTATCATCATTTTTTGCACAAATATTTCTCCATGCAACTAAAAGTGCGCCCGAGATCTCTGAAAGATTGATACGTGTCTGGGAAGCCATTGTACCTCTAATGAACACATTTTCATTCATGGCATACTCGTATTTCGGGATGTGCTAATACCTCGGATAGTCAGGACTTTCATTCTCATCCAATTATATTCTAGAAAAGTCACATGTTGTCACATGTTTCTCAGGACTAATCATCTAATTTGTTGCGTTGACAGCTGTTTGGCATCCGACGTTAACAATGAGTTTTTTGTGCTGATACATCGCATTTCTGCATATTGTGTCATCTTTATAATGAATTTGCATATAAATAAGTACATTTATGAAAAATGCATTTATTTCACAAGTTCCCGAAATGTATGACAAGTTGCACGCAAGTGTGTTTACTTTTTGCATGTCTGTTTTTTTACTATCATAACTTTTATTTATGATTCAATTCTGATATTTATCACTGTTCGCTGTTTCAGGGCACTGTGCTTGGTGCGTTCTTCTGGGGTTACACTATGACACAATTTCTCGGTGGATATCTCAGCGACATACATGGTGGCGAGTTGGTGATCTCATCGGCTGCTATTGGTTGGGCGTCCATTTGCATTATCTTCCCACTGATTCCCTCTTTTGTATCTGATCCACAATGGCTTCTCATTTGTTTCCTGGCTGCTCGCATGGTACAAGGGCTGTTCCAAGGCTTTCACTACCCAAGCGTGGGCAGTATGATGGCTCATCGAGTGGCAGTAAAGGATCGATCATTTACTTACAGTTTTCAATCCTCAGGGAGTCATCTTGGTACTCTCATCAGTGGTTGTGTAGGCTCCTTATTGGTTGAGCATTTTGGCTGGCGTATTCCATTTATTGTGATAGGCCTAGCTGGCTTTGGGTGGACTACCTTCCTACGTACCGTCATGCTGAGGCGGCGACAGAGAACACTTTCTGGTTCAGCGAAACGCAGTATTAATCATGATGTGGAACGTCAACCGATTCCATGGAAACAGCTTCTTACCAAAATAGCCTTCTGGTAAGAATTTCGGAATTGGAGATATCAGAACATTCAATTCTTGTGCAGTTTTCTCTTCATGCACGTAAAAGTAAATATTGATGGGTGAAATGTACCCCACGATAAAATGCGCTCGACCGTCGTTTTCATTCTATCCGTAGTAACGTCGATTTATGCGAAGTTATGAACAGTGCAAAATGACCAGAACACAGACATGAAATTGTATTCAGGAGTTTCATAGCACATTCCAGGTTTTCAATTCCTATAATCATACTATACCTTATTACAGATCCGATTATGGCGAAAATTGCTACGTGAGTAGATACTAGAAAGTAGTTAAATTTTCTGTCATTTGTGATTAGCATTCATCACTTCAATAGAAAACATTCCAGGTTGATTCGTGACCGCTAGTAGATCGTACAAAATTGCAACAGATGCTGACAAAAAGTTGCCAAAATCTAAACGCTACTTGCTTGCTTACTTTCTCCTTTTAACGTAGTCCTTTCCTCTTCTGTTGAGGGTTGGACAAAGTTAGATTTCTCCATCGAGAACGTTCCTGAGCATCAGTCGCAGATATTCCCAGCTCCACCATGTCCTCATTAGCGATTTGGAGCCATGTCTTCCTCGGTCTTCCACGAGGACGGGAACCTTCGACCATCACGTCGAGCACCTGCCTGATTGGTTCATCTGTATGTCGACGCTTGATATGACCGAACCACCTAAGCCTTCGCTCTCTGAATACCTTGTCTAACGTTGTGAGGCCACACCTACTTGCCACCGTAGCGCTGTCGATCTGATCAGACAGTGAAATGCCACTCATGTAATGAAGCACTCTTCTTTCCCATGACCTGAGTTATTGATCTAGATGTTGAGTAAGGTTCCAGGATTCAGCTCCGTTAAGAAATACAGGCCTGATGCAAGAGTTGTACACGTTACTTCGGCACCTGAGTGGAATGTGGCGGCTTCTGAGCAGACTGACGATGTCCTTCCATTTACGCCAGGTAAGCGACTAGAGGTTAACCCTCGCAGCAAAGCACATCACCAAGATAGTGAAATTCTTTCACGATTTCAATTTCCTCACCGTCTACCCAACTTGTCTCAACATCTACTGCACTTCTGCTGCCATGGACACAAGTAGGACATTGAAAATTCACTACGCCGATGAGAGACCTGAGTCCACTGCAACGGTTGTGGCACCACTTCTCACATTGCTGACAAAGAAAGGAGTTGACCCCAACACCTTTGCCGCACACACCACAAGAGAATCTTCTCGCTTGAACGCGGGAATTCTCTTTGCTACCACTGATCATCATCTTAGTCTTTTAGGTGTTCACTGTCAGGCCTTTGCCTTCCATTCTTTAAACATCATAGCCACCTCTTCCTTGCTTTCGCCCGTTAGGACTAAATCATCCGCGTACAGTAGCTCCTTCATCCCACCTCTTTTTCGATCTTTAGTTGCTTCTTCCATCACTAGGATGAAAATAAGGCGACTGAGAGCGGATCCTTGATGGACGCCGACGCCTATACCGAATTCATCCGCTGTCCCACCAGCAACAAAAGTTCTTGACTTGGGATCAACATACAAAGCCATGATAATTTCGATCAGACTTTCCGGGACGTACTGTCGTCTGAGGGCCCATCGTATGACGGCTCTTGGGATGCGGTCGAATGCCTTCTGGAGGTCGACGAAGATGTGGAACAGAAACGCTAACAAGTCACTAATATTGGTGGGAGTTGTCCAGTACTCCCATTCCACGTTAATAACTAATCATCAACAGTGAAATTCAAAACCATCATCAAGGAGGTCAAATAGCAAAAAATGTTGAAACACCGAATTGATCAAGAAATATACGCGGAGAATAAAGCTCAATTGCGTGTACTTATCTAAAAAGCAAGTTAGATGAATAACTAAAGAAAAGTAAATTAACATTTACTGGCTTTTCTACTGGATTTTCTAAGCATATACGCAATGGTGAAAAGAGCGAAAAATTGACTAGGTATCAACAAAAGCGATCACTAATCTTGCCTTAACCCCAGTAATTGATGAATAGGCAAATTAGTTGATCCGATGTATGCTTTGCCGTACTTCTTTTATTGACATAACCAATGCCTATGAGGCGTTTCACACGGCTAGAAAGACCGCGTGTAAAGTCATCATTGTTTGTATTGATATATTGCCGAAAATGTTCATCTGGAAGTGACATTTCATGTCAAAAAATTTTAGCTTTTAGAAATGTGACAATAACAGCCACTGAGGATTGGAATGCGTCAGCTGTCTAATTCTGTGTAGGTGACGGAAATTTGTATTTCTTCATTTTAATATTCGATGATGAACCGACTAATGTACAAAATGGCAGTGGAGGGGAGTTCATGGTGCATTATATATTCATCGTGTTATCTTCGCTGTGCGAATAAGTTGTGTAGTCTATGTTCAATCTACTGTGATGTGTGTTAATAGTATGTACTAGCTTACATTTGTATAATAGCTTTATAAGAAAGAGAAGAATTGAAAGCTATTCATTAGGGTGCACCGGCTTTGAAAATTTTATATCCGGCCGGAACCGGATTTGGAGATAAAACAAATCTACATTACATTGCATAAATTCGCTTTTTCCTAAATAGGACAATGCATCTATAGTAGTTATTGAATCGGACGTTTAAGAGCCACATTTGAAAGGTATGTTGGGTCCAACCCTCAAACCTGGGGAAGAAGAGACAATAAACGAGGCGTAAGAGTAAGATGCCTTACCTGTAATTTGTCCTTAATTTCAAGTTTGATTAACCGCAGACTGATTTACTCAGGTTTGGTAGCAATTGAATTACTGACTCGTAGATATCAGCGGATCTACCACACAACCTTGAAATTTCCTTTTTTGTGAGCGTTTTGAGCTTGTAGCTATTTTACTGGTCTCGATTCTCTATGGGGCAAGCCAGGAAACCATTGCAGCTCAACATTGACAGTTTGATCCACTATTTTGTATACCGACACAACTGCAACTTTAAATAAGGATTCAGGATTTAGGTCTGTTCCCATTTTCCAACTGAGGATGCAACTCAATATCTAATTCTATTTATATTTTATATACATTAATTCAGAGTGATCCAAACCTTCAACCATCATCAATCAGAACAGCATTCTTTCTAATACTGCTGACGTAATCCGGTTCAGAAGGTTAGATGGCTTAATTTTATTAAGTTCACAGCAGAAATGCGACAGGGGGCCGAGCCCCTTCGCACGTATGGATAGGGTTAATATCAGACTATAGTTGATTTATATTTTTTCACTAAATTTCTCAGTAAGAACGTATTACCTAGCTATCACGTCATTTGATGTAGGCCTGTCGATAGTAAAAAATTCGAAGGGAGTGCATGAGACGTAGCAAAAATTCATTCAATTAATTTCCCTGAAGTGACAGTCTATTTACTCGTACATTCATTTCACAACGCAGTGGAGCATACGTTACAGTTATTTCCTTGTACACGTGGCCTTCCTGAAGTTAATGCCATTGCGTAAAAAATCGGGCTGTAGTCAACAGATGAATGATAAATTAGATGCAGCCTACATACAACAATAACATATCCATTCTATATAGCCTATGTACATGTAGATTACACTGCGTGAATTGATGTAACAACGGATGAAGTATTTCATACTTTGCACTGGAAATAATTGAAATTCATAATTGTTCTGTATGCCCTTACCAGCGTTTTTTTTCATCGAAAAATAGTACCCCATTTTGGGGCATCGCTTCTATGAACACTATCCCATTTTCAAAAATTTTACCCCAAAGTAAAATCAATTGATCGCCATCTTAATACATGGAGTCTAGAATTTGGTCTCCTTAATGTACATGTTAATCTCAATAATAACTAATTATCAACTATTGTAACTCTATTGAAAAATAAGATCTACATACACAGTCACACAACGGAATTAATCACATAAGATAACTAATAACATGATCAGTCTTTGGTGAATTTTGAGTAGCGGCCCCGTTTCAGCGGTGGCGCGTGGTGAACTTCATGAGCTTTGAATGTCTCGGGTGCTTTGTAGGTTGACCAAATTGTGAGAGCACCCTCATAGTCGAATTCGTCAATAGGTGTCTCATCGGGCAGAATGCGCATCTGCTCGTCCAACTTGTATGTCGCCCATCGATTCCTGAGCTTTGTTTTGATGTTATTGTGTGTACTGAAGCCGCGGTCAATTTCGGCGTTCGACACATCAAACGAAAGCAATACCTCGGCGAGCTTCCCCAGGTTTGGGTATACCTGCTTGTCGGTTGCCATGTCGTACATGACATCTGACCATCCACTCTTCGATTTCATGCGCCTCTTCGCTGTGAGGAATTCGTCTGCTGCCTCATTCTCTTCCACGTCCAGCAAGCTGGCAAAGTGACTGAGGAGGAGCTTTAGTTGGTCATCGCCGTAGGTGAGCAGGTCCTTCGGAGACATATCACTGTATATCTCTGGTTTGAAGATGCCGGTTGCTTGGATGACCTCGTAATTCGTTGAAGTTTGATCATTGAGACGCTCGTTGATCTTCTGCACAAGTCGGACGACATCAGCGTGAACGTTGGCGCTAATTACGTCGAAAGATCGAGCAGGCCGGCCATCCTCTTCTTGGAATGATGTTGCGTTCCGCAGGCTCGCTCTTCAAAAATTCAGTAACGACCTCCTGGTAGTTCTTGCCGCCGATGACGCCATCAATGTGGTACATTTCGGACAGCGTAGCACGGCACTGTTTGATCCAAGTAAAAGCATCGAGCGGGTGGTCATTCCGTCCCTGGAGCTGCTTACACATCACCTCTAGCGGGACGAGGACGTCTAGTAGATGATGCAGCACGTGTAGAAATTCAAGGGATGTCACACGCTTGAACAGGCCGGCAGCTGAATCTTCGTAATTCGACGCATCTTCTAGCAGCAACTGAATCGCATGGAGGTTCTGCACTAGCGACCGAACGACCGTCACCCTCGACAGCCAACGGATCTCAAAAATACCAGAAATGCTAGTGACTGCCTCACCGATAACCTCACCGACATTCTTCAGCTGCGCCGAATGCTTCGCAGTGCGGAGGTAGTGAATAAGGTCGCGAATGCGGTTCTCAAATAAGACGAAGAGGTCTACGCTGTCAAAAGCGTCGCTGAGTGACAGCGCCTGTCGATGTGCGAGACAATGAAACTCGACAATGTGAGGAACTACTCGCTTCAGTCGGGTCACGACGCCATTCTGCGCACCCATCATAACGTTGGCACCATCCGACACACACATGACGCACTTTGTAAAGTTCACCTCTTCGAATTGGAAAGTTTTCAAAACCACATTCGATATCGACTCTGCGTCTGTTGCCTCCAGTTCAACCAGCTTGAAGAACTTATGCGAAAGCTTGCGGTGTTGAACATCCGGATACTGTACATATATGAGCAGCTTCTTAGATGAGGTGATGTCTGTGCTCTCATCGATGTGAACAGTAAAGCAAGGGGCATTGCGCAAGCTTTCTACATCTCTCATGATCACAGACTTCGCAAGTGCGAACGCAAACGGTCGAGTGGACCAATTTGATGTATGTTCATTTGCTGGTATCGGGACATCAACTCCAGCGCGCGTACATATAAACTTCAGCTCCTTCGAAATCAGTTGGTGCAGTTGGGTCGTTCATGCTGAGAGATGAGGTTCTTCACTGCAAAATGCACAGCATGCAATTTGGACAGCAATGCCGTGCGTTGATTATCTGCCATATTAACAATCTTTTTAGGTAGCGCTTCCTTTGGCCGTTGTACTTGCCCTTCTATCGCTCTGCGATGAGTGTCGCTTTTATCGTGTTGCTGGAACTGCTTCTTAGTCCATCCTTCTTTCCATGCTCCTAGGACGTTTTTCGTAGATTTCCAGTGCCCAAGTGCGTGCTCGGTACAGCTGACGCAAGTAACACTGTCGGTAGAAACATCATATTTCGCCCACTTAAACTCAGTCAACCATTTGGATAGGAATCTTCTTCCAGTGTTTTGCTGTGGTGCCTGTTGGTTCAGCTCTTGCTTGTCTTCATCTTCTACATTGCTATTTGCCGTCTCTGGCTGTTCGCTGACTTGTTTGTTCTGCCGTGGCTTCTTCAGTAACCACTCATCCATTATCTATAACGACGAGAGTTTAACAAAACGGAGAATTTTGTTCGAAGATGATAGGAAATTTTAGATGCATAATATTAAGAATTAAAAATAAATCAATTCAATTAAAAATATCAATTCAATTCAACCACGCCTACTCGGCATGGAACAGTGCTTGGCTGTAAAATGTATGAATAACACCCCATTTTCGATGAGTCGAATAATACCCCAAATCAGTCGAGTATCACCCCATGGGGTACCATATGGAGTATAAAAAAACCCTGGCCCTTACATGAGGAAGCACTCGATCATCTTCCATGACTTCTTATTAACGTTTGTCGAAGCTGCCGTCTCATCGCACAGCTGCTTTAGTCAGCGAGTCGTAGGGTCGTAGGAAGATTACTGCATAAGTTTCTTCTTTCATTCACATTGGGAAGATCACCAATGACATCATCAGGAACTTTTGTAGCGCTTTTACGCCTTGGCGGGATTTATTTTGGGCGACTTTAAATCGATTTATTCAAGCAGTCAGAGACAGATTTTGGATTATGCACAATAAAGTGTAAGTCGAAAATTCTCCGGAATACACCTTTAAGAAAACACTGGATTTCATTATACAACATTTCTGATTACGAGTTAGTAGCTACCTATTTAAATAGACAGATAGTTCATGTGCACTAATTCACAGGCACGACATGCACGTGCTATGTGAATAAAGTTGTCAAATAAGAGATATTGCGTAATTGATACTCATCGACTAATTTTAGTGCATGTTGTGTTCTTGAACTTGAGTATCATTTTTATAGCTCACAGATCAAGATCGCTGTAAATTACATGCATGGAATCCTTGTGAATTCAAAATAACAATCGTTTCCATGCCACCTCGGAGAATCGATGAAAGAGGCTACCTCGTCATTGACATCACTGAATTGACTGATGAATCGACTTTAATTTCAGCCATATTGTTCGATGAATAGCAATAATCATGCCTTTTTTCATTAAACCATTTAAAAGTTCGCAAATTATTTCTTACGTATGCAATGCACATTGTACGGTATACACGTTATAAAATTACATAAAACAACAATTGCATTTTTTAAAATGTGAATACGATAAATATGAAGTAAATTGGCGAAGATCTTTATATTATTTCCTGCAATTGGATTTTTTAAAAAACTCACTTGTACGGATTAATTTTTAGAGGGAAAAGAGGACATTTCATGTATTGCATCCCATGTTGGCATTGAAAGTAATGATTGAAGTTGATGTATATGTGCTAGAAGTCAGCAAAGTCATCCTCACTATGCATTTTTTGAGAGCTGAAGTTTTTGAAGTACATTTTCAAATTCATCACATTCACACTAGCTTGTAACATATTATCTAACTATTTGTAATAAATTTTCTCAGAGACGATCGTTGCTTATTGCTCTACCTATTTTGATGCGTAAATATTTTCTATTATGAAGTTTCATTTTTGTACACGTCACCTTGAGTGTTGAGAGGATTACATTTAATCAGAATAATCAGCGAAGTTGATTGAACTTAGATCTCATGCGTCTTTATACAATCGATTGTCACTTCTACACTACCAATGCCTGTAACTTTCAACTAACTTGATAGTTTATTTTTAGACGATTAACTGACGCGTGCTTCGTCATGCAGGTATTACGCGTTTTGACGTGCATTCAGCAAGCAACCTATTTCTGTATTTTCACGAATTTCCATGATTTTTCGGAATATTTTATCATTCCTGAGACCGATCGAATGAACAGTTAATGAATATGTGCTTGCAAAATCCTTGCATGTACACTAGTAATGAAGTTGATGTAATGCAATGGTGATAACTTCGCTATCTGTGCGCATGCAATCCGCTGGAAAGCTTTTAAAAAAAATGATTCTCCTTTGCTCAATTTATATATAAATAAAGCCTCTAAATACATTTTAACATAATCAAAATAGCAGCAATTTAATTATCTTGATGGAATGACAATTTTTCATCGTGATCAGATTTTCTATGTCGGGAAGATGTCTTCCTTGTTCGTCAACATTCATCCAATTCAAGTTCTTTCAAAAGATGCAGACATTTGGTTAGCCTTGCTTGTGAATTACTGTTCATAGTGAATTACTCATTTCAGCACCAATTATAATAAGACAGGATACGCGAGTAACGCGACACTATCAGATACTTCAGTGATGTAGGATTTCCGTCCTCAATGATTGCAGGTCTCAATTTAAGACTGATGAGAATTCATTCTGGTTTGGGATATTAGCGCACATATCTTCTTTCGACTGTTACAGCCATCTTCTTGCTCGTTAATTAAGGCGACTGAAATTCATACTTTCTGATCACATCCGTGGATTTATTCATTCAAAGGACATGTGCACAATTTTTAATCGATTTAGAGTAAAATAAACTCTTAAATGTTAATGATTTCCAACACCAAAACAAAGTAAACGGATTCGTGAACTATCCTTCACACACTATTCGTCGGAGGTAGTTTGCTTACTATGGATGGGAAACATGCAATATTCACGCAGGCTAGATTGACAATTTTCATAACCAATGTTTTAAAAGTTATTCAACTGAAGGAAATCATCACATGATGCCCGCATGCGCTCAACTCTAATTAGTCATCTGAGAAACCGTGGTCTCTGGGATAAAAATAATTGAGATTATGGGTTTATTTCAGTTCTATCACTGTTTTGCGACGATGATAAAAATGATCTCAACAACTTTAGCAGACTTGACCCTATCTTAAGTTGAGTAGGATTCCAAGTCATACACTGATGCCTCAGATTTAATAGATTACTGTAGAACTACGGAATACCTCGCTTAGCAGAGGATGCGTTCCGGAAAATTTTATGTTGAGTGAATCTGCGTGTATAAGGGCAAAGAGTCAATAGAAAATTAGGACATGTGTTCCAGATATAATTATTCAAATGGTTGACCAGGTACACATTTTTTTCTAATAAGGATTGTTGGTTAAAAATTCAAGTTTAAAAGAAAACAATGTTGCCCAAACGTTGTATATATATATTTTTTATTTTTTGGTAATCCATGTCCTTTATCGATATATTTTAACTGCGTAGGATATATTAGAGTGCCAGTTCGCCTGAGCATTGAAGAGAAAGATTTCATCAGACTTGAACAATTTAATCGCTTAATTTCTTGGCAGCCGTAGACACTTCGTTCCGCCCTACAGGTACTCATCAGTGCGTATCGGAATGACTCAAACTAGCTTTTGACATAAGAAATTTCCTGAGTTTGTCCAATTATTTGGCAATAATGATGGTTGAAGAAGCTGAAGGATTCCAGAACAGGCTGATCATTGCACAGTGCCAGCTCAGATGGGCATGTATAAGTTGTGCGACATGTTTTTTACTTAACATTTCATAAGAGCTTTCCAAAAAGCAGCAAACCATGAGAGAAAAGCGAGTTTTATTCAAAAGTTACATTGTGAGGAAGCATACTAAGCGACGTTACGTATAGCGGGCATTGCTGCACTAGTATTTGATAATGCAGATTAATATCTTAATAATCCAATGGAATTATAAACTTATATGATAGTGAATCTTAATGTCACTTGGATTGATGTTTATGTCTATGTATGTTAGAAATGTCCAGATGCATCTATTACCATTGTTTCTACTTCAACACAAATGCTTCTGCTGCAGGGCGATGGTGATAGCGCATTACTGTCATGCTAATGCCTATTTTATCCTGTTGAGTTGGCTGCCGTCCTATTTCCATGACAACTTCCCCGACGCCAAGGTGAGTAACGAATATTTCCCGATATTTCAAATATAATTGTGTCCCTCATTTGTTTTTATCTTTTGTCACTGGGCGCAGTGCATTGATACCAATGACATTTAAGCTCAGATTTCTTCCTGACCTCAGATGTCAAGATATTTTTCTTCAACTTCGACTTCCTTGATAACGATCATGAAAATGATGGAAAAAAATAATTGACAATTTCTTTGGAATTTATATCATCATAGCATCGATTCCAAAATGCTCCTCATCTATGCTAAGTTCGCCTCAACACCTTGCACATAGAAAAACATTGTTGCCATAGATAAGCTACACATAAGTTTGTCATAGATCCAGGTACATATTCATATCTTCTTTTAGCAGGCTCGAGAGTACCCCCGGATTATCGCAATGAAAGCCCTCCTCAGCTTGTTATTATTCCTTTATTGTATCCGTCGTTGATGGTCAAGGATTGAAAATACTGAGAACATATTAACGATACACAAATATCAGCTGCCGCTTCTCACTCGCATTGTCATAATGCAATCCGTAATTACACGCATTGCTCTGTCCTTGCCTATTTAGGTGCTATTAAAGATTTTAAGTTCGTTCTGTCGTTTTTTAAGGTGTCTCTCATTATTGTGATCGGAAGCTTGCCTTAAAATCCAAGTATTTTTACCGAATGAACTGTGAAGTACATGTATGCACTTGGCGATATAAGTAGTACACTTTCATGGCGCTCTTCATTTGAGCCCTATGTGAGTCTATCTGAGATATGACGTCACACAAGCTAGTAGTGTACTTGCCCATTTATTCATGTTTGATCTACTCAATAGAGCTTGAATTAGGATTTGTTACATTTTCCAGACTGTATATTTAGATAGTAGCCCGATGCACGTTTCTTTGGTCAGACATACATATCTCGACTCATCGATCTATCCAGTTGATGAGAAGTGTTATGATATTTGATGAATCTCCTAATGATATTTAAATCTCTGCTCTGCTGATGGAAGCATGAGTAATGATGTTTCTGATGGAGGTCTGTCTTATATATTATATATTTTATACATTTCTTTCTGCATGTGTAATGTTGTCGTCTCAATGAGTCTCCGATGCAACAGTCTTAACAATGTTTCAAGTCGCATTCGTTTATAAGAAAAGAGCTCTCTTCAAATAGAAATCCATCTTTGTATTTACATGTGTGCTGTACTTTGTATGTTGTGAAGGCGATCTTTATTTTGCAATTTTAGAATAATCCATTTGTTCTTCGGAATTTCATTTTAATTTCGTTATCTCCATTGAAATAATGTACAGCAACAAAGTGCCTTGACCTAGGCAGTCCTGCTTTTCAGGCGGCTCATCATCACCATCTCTTGATGTATATTTGTCAGGTGATTCTGAATCGATCCTGTGGAGCTTCCTGATATCACCATAACTCTCCCACTTTCCCATCCGAATGACGTGTATTTTGAGCAGGGATTGCACCGGGTCAAGATCCGGATCCGGTATGAGATCCGCCCGGATCCAGTGAAGAGCGTTTATGATAAGATGTTGATGGTCATTAATGCTGTGGAAAATCCTATTTAACGATAGAAGTTATAGAGCCTCAAACTCGTTTTTCTCGTTACTCACTTTGAGTTGGGAGTGGCAGCCAAGAATGCGAATATAGATCTTAATAGAAATGTTTTGTCCAGGAATGTATGTAGCTCGGTATTGAATGACCATCTATGAATGTGCAAAAAAGATGAAGCTTTTTCATGCTTCGTTCATTCTGAGTGTCATGTTACCGTTATAGACTTGTAACCACTGCACCCACTTTACTATTCCACACCGAGGAATGAATGGACATCCATGAACTCCAAAGTTAATTACATAAAGAAATATCCATTGTGCTTCTCCAGACATATGGCATTGATCCGACTACCTTATACTTACAATGAACAACAGCCTCAATTATTAATAAGTCTAATAGTTGATATGTGTGTATTAGTTAAATAAACACAAATAAAAGCAGGTTTGCTGTCTTTTCTTTATTTGAATTAAATACACTTGTTTATCGTTATTGAAATTGTTTTTTGATTGACAATCATGGTAAATACAGGCCTAAACTTAATTAATTCAGAAATTCAGTTTCAGTTATCATGTACTAAGAAAGAGTGCACATTTCCCTAAGCTCGGTCTCAATTGTAATACCGATATTTTAGATGCTTATAATCATCTATTGATATTTAGTAATGATAACTTGTAAAAAAAGATTATGCCAACTGATAACCCGAATGACAGCTGAAGTTGGCGATAGCAAAATCCTAGGATTTCAAGATCTCTTCATTAGTATGCATGTATGTATTATGAAACTCATAATTTAAACTTTATCTCAGAAACCAGACTATTCTATGTTTCATGATAATGAAAATGAATAACATGCAATTTAATCACTTTTGATAATAGGATCCGGGATCCGCCCGGGTCTAGGATCCGGATCCGGATGCTTGCGAAAACCCAGGTATTTGCAATCCCTGATTTTGAGTCATCAACCGTTTTCCAGACAAGCATCAATACCCACCTGTTTCGACGACATCGTAGACAAAAAATGATGGATGATGATCCATAGCTTATACGAATCATATCGAGCAAGCCTATCCTATTCGTCCTCGATCACAGAAAAATGACGTCATTGTCCTACATTGTGTCGTCGACCTTGCAGTAGTGCATTATGGATTGCTGTTGATTGATCGAAGTTACTGTTGAAGCGTCTAGCAAATACTACCAAAATGACGACTTCTATTAATCCCGGTTACCGAGATTGCATGTAACTCGCTACTGGTTTTGAATGAAAAATACCGACCCGGGTTGCTCCCCATTCATTATCTATCCAATTCCAAAGTGGTCAAGTTGTTGCTGGCGCATAGAAACGGTACTTTTTTCAGTTCATAACGTAGGGGTAGGACAACTGAATAACCAAACACATCTTGAATTATTGAGAAAGAAGTAACACTGATCTTAAATTTTCTTGCTGCAACGCTATTTTTATTGCTAAATTTCATGTTGGCTTGTGTAAGTACTTAATCCACCCTATGCTTTTTGAATAGTCAATTTTGTCGTCATTTGATGAATAATCTTGGTTTGACAGAGGAGTAGTCATTGCATGCACTGAATAAACGGTTGTGAAATCATTTAATTAGAAATGAGATCCGTTATCTAAAGCATACTTCTAGCAATTGTGAAAAGTAAGCATAATTTCCGAAACCTAAGAACCATCGCCACGATATCCAACGAATTCCGAGCCGACTTGTATTTTGTGGTCTCGCTTGCGATCATCTGATGCTAGACCAATTGTTTTTTGGAATCACTTTTATCTTAGGATTGGAAAGTGGTTGAAAGTTGAAAAACGAATTCATGAATAAAGCACATACACTTTCAGGGCTTGCATTTTCAGTTGCCTTTCATGCAGATCTAACCCATATGTTTATCCGTGACGACATGACATGCTTTTAACACATCCGAATGTCGACTTAGATCTTAGCGCACCAATCTTGGCCTCGGCAACAGTAATTCGTGGCTTATTCTTTCAACTACAATTGATTTTTCAATTTCAAAAGAAATCTATCATTGATCATGCTGGCTTCATATCAATCATTTGTCACCGTTTTCAGGGTTGGATTTTCAACGTTGTACCTTGGCTGATAGCTATTCCCAGTGCAATGTGCAGCGGTTTGATCAGTGATAAACTGCTCAGTAGTGGTAAGTATGGATATTTAAAGAAAAATTGGTAATACAATATCAATTCAATCTTTTCCACTTTTCAGGCTACTCAGCTACGTTTGTTCGCAAGCTCATGACAGTAAGTTTTGCCAGCTGACAGCGCTGAGAATTTCTGAAACATGTACACGCTAGTCTGAAATTCCTGAGTATCAGTGTCAGCCTATTGATCACATACCAATATATAGACTAAAATTTAAATAATAGTACAAGTGCCACTTACAATGTAAGTAGACATAAGGTTGCCGACTCATCTGTTGGTAGGAATATTTCATGTAGGAACACTAGGCTATGGCTGTCATGTTTATATTGTTATTGATGCATCGGTGTTCCTTTTGACTGTTTTGGTAAAGCATGTCATGCCTATCTAGTTGAGAACAGGTACCCATAAAAGGGCATATTATATATAACCTCTAACAAGCTAAGCTAGCTTAGATATTCTAAATGCAAGTTTACAGGGTGGTCTGATATCATGGACCTATATATAGAGTCCTTTGATTTACATTATCTAGCAGCATGCGTAGGTACCTATGAAAAGTAATTTCCAATGGAAGTACTAAGACCTGATGTAGGATTATCATGCATGTAGACGATTGGCCTACAGTGGATTAGAATGTTCCCTGACCTAGCTGCTAAGGGTTCTCAGTTGGTTAAACTTCTCAAAGATTTGACTTATGGGAAATAATTGCGAAACTTGAAAAATCCCGTTGGAATGGGACGAAGAAATCTCGTCCCACGGCAAGTCTGGATTGCACAGGTTCGACATATTGACCGGTCCAGGCCACTCGCTGCTTTCTATGTCATAGGCGGAAAAGTTGGATTTGAAACATTTGATACGCGGCTATCTGGAGTACTGCTTACCAGCTGAGCTATCGGACAAGGATAGAGGCGACAGCTGATTAATTTGCTAGCTCAATCTTTGACTTCATCCTCCCGATCGATCACAGTACTATCCGTCAAATCGATGTACTCATATTTAAGATTATATTATCTTATATAGGCCTAATATGTTATCGTATTCAATAATTTTAAATATAGATATGTGTTGTGGATTCATAAGATGTGAAATCTCGAACATTTTTAGAAAGCAAGAAGAAACGGAATTATTGGAAATGTTTACATTTCAGGATACAGTACGAATGAATAAGAATTCTTTCGTTCATTCCAATTTAAAGAATTTATATTTATAACTCATGAAGACAAAATTAATTAAAACTAAGGGTACAAGGTGTAAAATACTTACCATGCTTGAAGTACACATGCTCGTCTACATTGCTATATTGCTACATTAAGCTACATATATTGCAATAATTTCGTCGTCAAAGTGCGGCACGCGTTACTGCTTCATCCGCTAAAGAAAGTTGGTTATCTAAATGAAATGTTGTAGCCTCTTGAAAGACGCATCACCTGAAGTCTATTGAAAAATGCTTCTAGTAAATTCAACTCCTCTGCTGATTAGTCTGATGTGTGTATCATTAGGCAGCTAAGTCAAGTAGGGGCACAGAGATACGAATGCGGTCGAAACTAACATGCTTGACAATGGATTTAGAATTCGATTGGAAATCAAATATGGCAATGGAAAAGGTCGCCTCCTCTCCTTTTTTATTGAGAATTTGTAAGAAATACAAGGAGCACATACAGGAATAGTTACTTTGTCCCGTGTCCCTACAGTAATATAGTGGAACAATAATCAATTTTCGTTCTTGTAAATAATAGTAGTTTGTAAGTTCTCAAAGACATCGATCCATTAGAAATCGTTGCTCGCTTCCACGAAATATGACATGTTTGAACAGATTACTTCATTTGTCCAGTGATTCTTGTCATAATGTTCATGCTTTCGTTCGTGACAAAGTTCAGTTGCAGTTCGGTCTGGAGCAGCAGAAACGCTCCTTCTGAAGATCCTTTTACACTTCAAGCTTATTTTACAGAATTTCCCATCCTTAACATGGATTAGAAGGACACTTCGCCTTTTGTCTTCGGTTGGAATATGCTCTTGAAATTTGACTGAGCTACGGTTATCTTCCACAAAATCACATCGAGGTCATTATTGTTAAGACGGGAACATAACAATAGGTATAAAGAGCGTTACTTTATCTACATTTCATCATTAAACTGGCCATCATCCTAAGGAGTAAATTTCTTCAATGTACGTCTATGATCTGTAAGTACTCTGAACGTGGAAGCACTTGATGATTTGATGATGATGCATTAAAATTAGCTACCGTATATACTCGCCTATAAGTCGAGTTTTTTTACCCAACATTCATTCCAAAAGTAGGCTTTCGACTTATAAACGGGTCCCATCAAATTTCTAGCATTTTTCTTCTATTACTGCTGTTACCGGTGCGCGCGCAATGCTCAATGTGATCGTTCTTTTTGTTTCAATATTTTGCCATACCGGTCGGGGTAATGAAATTGTTTTTAAATTGTGATTAAAATTATTAATGACGAACTTAACTCTACAAAAATTTCACCTTTTCATCTCGTCTTATAGGCGGGCCTATGGAAATATACCAGTATTTGGGCGGCAAAGTCGGGCGGTCGACTTACAGTCGGATCAACGTATAGGCGAATATATACGGTATACTTTATTTATTGCAATTGCCATAAATGCTATGATGCGCTAAAAATGCACTCTTTGCAAGATTTCTTAACATTACAGTTTTTAACCCTAACCCATAGCGGCCTTAAATCCAACCGAAAACGTGATGAAAAAAGTTCATATTCAAAACGTTGATCTGTCTATCCGAACATCAATCTTTTTTTCATTGGATAATAGATGCCGCATCTGTACGCAATAAATAGCATAGGTAGAGTACAAATCATCGATTGAGATATGGTGGGAATCGTAGTTGCTAAGTATAGGAAATACTGAGGTTCCCAAGGGAATTCCATTGAAATTTTGCTGAATTTTTGTTAAAATTCCGTTAGGAAGCCTTTCAATTGACGTTTCCAATACTGAAAAGGTCATTCTGCATCGCCTTCTTTTTGCAGACCTTCTCTCTCCTTGGCCCCGGTGTCTTCTTGATCCTCATCACTTTAGTAACCAGTTATGAAGCAGTTCTCTTTTGTATGGCCGCCGCTATCGCTTGTTGTGGTTTCCATACCAGTGGCATTCAACTCAACCCTCAAGATATCGCGCCTGCTTTCGGAGGTGGAATTTTTGGTAAGTCAAGACTATCATAATTAACATTTTGTAGTTATGCTAATCATGCAATCACGTTAACCTAATTATATAATATTATAATTGCGCGATCCACCATACTAAGTTTATTAGAACCAAATCAATGATAGATCTGAACGTATATTTAACACCTGCTGATGCAAACAGGAATACATGAAAGGAAATGAATTACATTAATTAACAAATATATCATAGAAAAATGTTAAATGGTAGCTACTAATATCGACCTAGCGTTCCCTCTGGTAATCGCCGGAGAGATATGCTGAAACAGCCAATCGGTCTCCCGCTGCTCGTTCTTTAGTTGGGAAATTCGATGACCCAACTTGAAAATGGTCCTTAGTGTACGTGGACCAAAGCCAGCACTCGTTTCGAAGGCTAGTGGCTCGAAACAGTATCGCTCAAGCAGTGCGTGATATTTGGAGCGCTTGCGTTCTTCAGCTCTTCTGGCATTGGATCCAGAGGCGTGATGGCCGATTCAATGATGGCGTTTTGGGCAAACATATCAGTACATGTAACGTCCCATACCAATGCGCGTCCAATTGAAAAAGGAAAGGTGGTCATCCCATCAGGTCTTTTACCATATCCTCGGTGAAGTCCCACAGGCTTGAGAACTGCAGGAACTCCTGCTCTGTCGAAAGCTCGTTTAATTATATCGTTTAAAGCGGAATGTCTAGGTAGACGGCCAGAACTCTGCTTACACGAGAGCGGATGATGAACAAAAACGTCAACAGTGAAGCCACATATTTGCATTTATGGGATTCGCAAACTTTTACACCAATGCGTAATGCCACCGATACACGGAGTGTCTCGTCATCTACATTAACCTAAACGACATTGATCCAATCTTTGGGAGAGCAAGCGAATACGGTCTTCACATGCGATCATGTCACAGCATTTTGAGATTCACAATTTTCAGAAATTCTAAGACCAAGCGTTGTCCATAGTTCAAAGCCATCAATTCTTCGGCGCTGTTGAAACTCAATTGATTTGGACAGAATTTCACCAACTAAAGAGTCACAGGCAGATACAGATGATAGATACGCTGGCAAAGCGATATCAGTGAATTGACGAAGACCTAGGCCACCAAGTTTTACCGGTAAAGTGACATGCTTCCAATGTATGTCGTCGAATTCTACATTGCAAATAGAAGTAGTACACAATTTCGAAGAATCATCGAAGCAAGATAGTTCTGAAGGGAGCTTGTAGCACGGGCAGACGGGAGAATATATAATAATTAAGGGACTGCAAGACAGTTGTTCAATAACAAAAATGCTGAATGAGAATCCAAATGCTGAATACGGCTTGCTAATCTGTCAAAAACAACCTTCTTAGCTATCAAAAATTCTTTTAGAGCTAAAGACACGATTGGAGAACCCAGGAATTGTAACTTCTCAATTTGCGTAGCTGCTATTGAAGGTAAGACACATTCAAGCTGTTCGAGAAAATAACTGAAATGATCAGTTGATTGTCCCAAATTGATTGCTTCACACTTATTCGAATTCAATATCAAACCGATACTTGACAGTTGTGGGATAATTTTCACAAGATCATTTAATACCATAGAAGAAGGGCCCGCCAAAGTCACATCATCCAAGTACCATATTTTAAAAGGACATTTGACGAAGTGCGCTATCTCATTAACGGCAAGCGCAAAGGTGAGAGGACCAATATGATCTCCCTGCTGAATGCCTGTCAAGGATTTCATAAAGTTATCACCTAAAAGCAAAGACGAGTGATGAATAAGCCTGTCTAGCCAATGAGTATAATGACGGTATTCTTGAGAATAAAGTATCTAGCATGTGATCCCTTCTCATAGTATTGAATGCATTTTTCACGTCCAATTTCACCATGACATGAGGATCATCTGAATCATCGTTCAACTTTGATTCAACAAACTCTCTGGTTGCATACTGCAGCTTCACTTCCACCTTTCACGCCACAACCTAGCTGGATAGGTTTCAGTTCCAAAGCGACATCAGAAATGCAAGCCCTTAACGAGTACCTTTGTTACCAGGCGTCTCAAAGTATTGCCGATAGCAATAGGTCGTACACCTCCTTCCTTCTTCTTCAGCGCAATCAAAGATGCAGAGAAGAATAATTCTCTAATCCGATCAGGAAGGTCTCCTCGAGCAAGTCGATTCACCAAATCAGTAAGGCTTGAGAGTAAGCGTTCACCAGATTCTGATGGATCTCGACGAATAAGATCTCTTAAATGAGCGGGACGTAAACCATCAATTCCGCCGCTGCTGCTTGGAGGAAAAGATTTAATAGCTTTGAAAACTTCTCTGCTAAACTAAACCACGAAATTCGAATTCAATGGAGGAAGAGTTCTCAAATCTAGTGGAGCATCAGGATGCTCAGAAATGATCAAGGATTTGACATCAGAAGTTATGTTGGCAGTCATATCATCGGAGGTTACAACTCGAAGAGCAGCCGAAATGTCACCATCCATGAGTTTTGATTGAACACGTTTGCGAATAACTTCACTTTCATCAAGAACAGTAACGTTGTTGAGGCTATCATTAATTTTGATATTCAATCCTTTAGCTATGAGATCTTTCTCATCAGATTCGCCGAACATTGAAAGTTGTCACTTAGTAAAAGTTGCCAGAGAAACCTTTCGCTCATAAGTCCATGGGCGGCGAAGAGGAACAACTTGATCCAATTGAAATAATCATCGGTCTGTTGGGCAAAGTCAATGGTCTTTCACAAAGAATCAGCAGCCATTATACGAGCTCCCTTCGGTATTTTATTCAGCAAGCCAAATTTCCATTTATATCTTGAAACAGGTAACAAAACATCTCGGGATCAATATCAGCTGACTGGATTTGAGGCAATTTACTTGAATTCTGCTGAAAATCAAGAAGACGTTGAGGCTGCAAGCAGATAAGACAGGACTAATTTTTCAACAGGACAGTTTGCGTTGAGTCAGGCCAACACAGTTGTTAGATCATACCCTACGTATTATTTGCTTTGCTGAGAACTCAGGGCAACCCTGGTGTAAGGTCGAAAAACTCAGATGCAATCAAAGCTCGATGCATTTTCCCCTTACTACCAGCAGACATGTTCTCGAAACGAATTTACAGATGATGCAAGCGTATTGCATGCGACTGAGAATAATAATAAACATTGTCCGTTCTTAGAAATAAATAACAGGATAACGTAGATGAATTTACTGTAGTATCTTGCTACTATTAAATACTTGGAAGTAAGATAGAATACTGCAGGAAGAGAGACGGAGGTTAGGAAGTCTGAGACCAGGAAGAGAAGACCCAACATAGCGGTCTATGTTATTGACCTGTTATTGACGCCGTTGTTCTTTTTCGACCACAGTGTCATCCACGTCCTGATTTCTGCACATTACAGATCACACCAAATTGTTGAGATGACCACCAATGACACAATGACTAATACGTTAGTGTAAAAAGAAGTCATATTCAAGCTGATGATTACATCATCCCTGATGGCATTCAATGTCGTCAGTACGTCGACCGAAATCTCAACGAAGAATTGCCAGTCCTAGCGACAGGACGCAGTATTTTAGAAATGGGAGCAAGAAAAGCACCAATCAAATTCACTGATTAAAGTAATGCTTTCATCAAATAGGTCAGCCACTAACATGCCTACTTTTATTAACAAAGAACAATTCGTTCCTGAAAGGACGAGGTGGTTTAAACGCCATTTCCTCACTTTTCAGTACAGAAGAATGAATTTATTGGAATGAAGTGAAAAAACATTTCTTTCGATAATCTAACTCTCGTTTGATAAGCTAGAAACGTAAGATTATGTATGTTTATCTTTCATATTTTTTTTCGATTGCTCAAGTCTCATTTTAGTCAAATTGTCGATTACACCACATTGTCTTTTCAGGGAGGGCAATCGTGTAGAGCTAATAGAATTAATGTAGAACCGCAGGGACATCAAGTTTATGGCTTTTGAACGTTCGTACTTTCGTACCCAACAACTTTATTGCCGAGACTTCTGTGGCAAAGATTGAGGGATTTCAATCACGAACCTTCAGAAAGCCATGGAATGACAAAGAGAATTATTCATGCTCTAGAATAGGATAGTGATACTGACCCAGGAAGTTGAACACGTAGATTTTTGAAATATACAGTCTGACATGTATTAAATTGTTGCTAATTTCCCCCTTGGAATGAGTAAAAAGGATTCAAAATGCTTGTTCATGAAATTCGTGACCAGGCATTCTTGAGAAACTAGTAGGATATCCATAAAAAGCACAAATAAGTGAAAGAGAAGTGATTCAAAAAGCGCTGCTTTTGGAATCACCCACATGACTAATTTTGATTTCATTCCTATTTTCATTCAAAATTTGGTTTCGAGTTGACTGCATGAAATGCATTCATGTTTTAGTATTTTTTAATGAAACAAAATCATTTTTATGTGAATATTATTCTCTTCAAGGGAGTTTTCGACAACAGATTCTCGTCAAAATCATATTAATTCCGACGTGTACCATCAATGGTGTGGTGTTAAATGTTGCTTTCTGTTATTCTTCACAGGCCTGATGAACATGGCAGGGGCAATTCCCGGATTTGTTGGAGTCTATATCACTGGATATATCCTTGAGACGACTAAAAGCTGGAACATGGTCTTCAGTCAGACATCTGGATTTTGCATTTGTGGCTGGATTGTTTATATGATCTTTGGAACAGGTCAAAAGTTGATATGACCAAATGACACTGTGCCATCGATATGTGCCGTCCGCTGAACCCTTTAAGGTCTTTCAGCCACCATTCGAGCCTGCATTTTGGGGTTTCTTATTTGTTTGTCATCTGCTCACCTAAGAGAGATCATCCGAGCAATTCTGACTTTTCATTTTCCTCCTAATGTACTTCGGGGATTGGGTAATTTTCATTTAAACTTTCCTTTTATCTTCTGATTTTCATGAACTGTGATTAAAATCAGAGGTATGTTTTCAACTACATCAGGATTCCCGTTCGAATAAAAGTGTGTTCTTTTGATAGAATCCCTATGTTCCGATATATCAGTTTTTGTCAAATTCATTTTGTTTTTAGAGAAACATGTCAATTCGTTTAATCATCTTTTGGTTGACAAATTTACCAGCTTGAAAGTGAGAGCAAGTGAAATTTTTCTGTAAAATGGTAACTAATATTTATCAATTTCTGAACGAAACAAAATTATAGATTTCTGCGCAGTAAAGTCGAGTTTTGTAATGTTGTGTTTTCAGAGAATATCGGCATTCGATGGATTGGCAGCAATTAAAATCTGCCGCAGTATTGGATATTCAAAGAAAAAAATTCTGAAATATACTAAATTTTCGAAAATTCCTCGAGTGCGAATTCCTCGCAAAAAAATTGGCGCACACCAAAGTTTCTTCGAAAATTTTTGTCTATGATCTCTGTTTAGATTAATCCTACAATCAGTCAATTTCAGTCAAGTCAGCTCATTCCTTTACAACTGTTGCATGCACATATTTTGATAAGAAATATTTTTTGCTGAATTCTCCTCGTAGCATCTGTGTTTGTTTACATCACTGTTTATTTTTTGCGGAAATTTTAAGGGAAGTTTGGTCGCCGCGGAAATTCATTTAGCATAGTAGCATACTAGCTTACGATAGAAATTCTATTGATGCTAATGTTCTCTGACTTTCGAATGATTTTATCATTTGTAGCTTATCCTTCGTCTTTTTTTAGCCTCAAAATTTTGAAAAAATTCTTTTTTCTAGTGTTTTCAGTTTTGCTTGAATATTATGCTTTTTCTTCGAAGTTTTAGTAGTTTATGTGACATTCTAAGATCACTAATGATGGTCACGAATAGTACCGGTTTAGGGTACGACTGACTCCAAAGGTGCCGATAGGCGATTCAACTAAGCTTTCATAGGTAGATAAGTAGCCATGCAATGGTATCAGTAAAACAATAACAATTATTGGCCTATTAAGCTTCCCAAGTTACATGTAAGAATTTTTCACTGCGCTTTGATTGACATTAGACTCGTACAAAGCTGCAAAATCCACAATTTGAAGTATTACACTGAGCCTCACTTCATACTAATTAGCATAATTATTTCTCCAGAGACCTTTAACCCCGATTTAAAATTCATTTTGCTGTGAAGTCAGCATAGCACATTTCAACGAGTTTAAGTCGAGGGCGGTAAAAATATTAAGAACAATTAAAATGATCAAATGTGAGTAGAATGCTATAAAGATGTCAACTGGTTTGAATAATTCAAATACTAAATTCCTTGGTGGCCTTGGCCGCTGCGTTTTGTACGCGAAGGCTCGTCAGTACAGCTCGAAAATTTCTCAAACTAGCATCTAGAACGGTTAAACACTGTGAAAGATGAGATAGTACATGTAGATTCTGGAAGGGCTGCACAATAGGTTGTCCTGTTTTAGCTGTAGACATGTATGAAAATTGTAGCTAAGTTTCTTACCCAACGACCATCCACTCGCAAGAACAAATTGCCGCGACTTTGTCTAGGGGATATGCCGAAATTCGTGTCGCGATTGTAGTTCGCAGTAACTAGGCCGATTGAGTCTTAAAGACATCAGCACCTTTGATGCCCCGACTGCATAGTCCGGCAGCCAGAACGGGTTTCTGTAGGGAACGAGGTCGAAAATGAGACTTTCACAGAATGATACACACTTTGGTTGCTACGAATCTGCGCGTCTGCCGAGTTCTATCTGGTTCCTCTTCTTGTCAGACACGATAAAAGAAAAACACATGTCAATCCAATGGGACACTGATGGAAGTTTTTGGTGTAAATGAAATTTCCTATGTTTTCGCTCTTCTCCCGATTCTCATTGGAGATTTTGTACATTGAGTTGCTTTTGAAATATACGCTTCTCATTATTATTATTATTATGCGGGCGTTTGGCACACACGATAATTGAAAAGTCGGTCTCTTCGTACAAAATAGCAGTAACAGGCGTTTTTTACACCTAGGGCGCTTTATACAAATTTTGAGAAAATAGGGTGATCTGTGCACTTTTTTAACATTTATTTTCTTGATTTTTATCAAAGTTTTACCGATTATCATGAATCTTACTAAATGCTCGTTGTGACCCATGTTAAAGATATAAAAGATATTCAAATTTTGAAAATTGAAAATAGTGCGCTTGGTACATTTTTGTACCAATCGCCCGCATTGTGGAAAACAATAGAAATTACGAAATCTATTTCAACTTCTAAATTAATTGTACTTATTTTACATATTAACACAATCGAATAAATGGTAGAAAAACAGAATATATTTTAGATATACCTTAATTTAAATATCCCTGTATGCCTAATTGCACAACTTTTTCGCTATTTATTAGATCATTTAAATAACCAACTTCCTCACATTCAGAACATAATCTTATTCTATCCATGAGCTTTAGACTTACACAACTTCCATAGACAGACCTACATGTACATATATTCATGTCGTTTAAGTTAGCACCAACTTCAACACCAACTTTTTGAATAGAGTTTGTACAGAATAGAAAACAACATGTACAGGTACTATTGATGACGCAGAGTTTGTACAGACAAAAATTTTTCAAAAATTCAAACTCCTTCATCTTCAAAATTCAAATTTAAATTCGAAAAAATGGTGCAAGTATTGGTGCTACCTAGTTAGCGAGTTTGTACAGCATTCCGATGGAAAAATTTAGATACAAGCCCAAAAAACTGAGTTTGTACATCAACTTCCAGCATCTTCCCCACACGAACAACCGGTAAAAACCGCCAAAAACCGACTTTTCTAAAACTTGGTGCTACATAGAAAATGAGTTTGTACAGTGCTCTAACCGGTGGAAGAGTGTTCTGCTAATCGAGTCTGAGTTTGAACACACAATTCTCCAACACTCCTACGACCGGTAAATCCCGGTTATTATACAGTAACTACAAGAATACTGCCCATTTATGAACAAATCAATTGGTGCTGCATGGAAAATGAGTTTGTACAGTGCTCTAACCGGTGGAAGAGTGTTCTACTAATCGAGTCTGAGTTTGAACACACACTTCTCCGACACTCCAACACTCCTACGACCGGTAAATCCCGGTTATTATACAGTAACTACAGGAATACTGCCCACTTATGAACAAATCAATTGGTGCTACATGGAAAATGAGCTTGTACAGTGCTCTAACCAGTGGAAGAGTGTTCTACTAATCGAGTCTGAGTTTGAACACACACTTCTCCGACACTCCAACACTCCTACGACCGGTAAATCCCGGCTATTATACAGTAATTTCAGGAATACTGCCCATTTATGAACAAATCAATTGGTGCTACATGGAAAATGAGTTTGTACAGTGCTCTAACCGGTGGAAGAGTGTTCTACTAATCGAGTCTGAGTTTGAACACACACTTCTCCGACACTCCAACACTCCTACGACCGGTAAATCCCGGTTATTATACAGTAACTGCAAGAACGATGCGATGGTTTTGTTTCAAAATTCATCTGTCGGTTGAATCACTTCCACCATTGAAGCGACAATTAAAACAATATATTGTTTCAAGAAATGCCATTATCCATCAAAATGTGAAATATACTGAGAATGGTGCACAAAACTCTGGAAAAAGGCCGTGTACGTCACAACGGGCACGGATGGAAAGCTTAATGTAGGCAGTACTCCAAAAATCAATAGCTGCACCAAATCCAAATGCTGACATTGGAGAAGGACGACAGATGAATATCGAGTTCTCAATTTTTACATACTCTATTACAGTAGGAAGCACAGCATAGAAACGTCAGATAGGGTAAAAATGACTTGCGACATTTATGCAATGAAGGCCGAGTATCTTAAATACGATAATGATCGGACAGTACGAAACGCATATAGAAAAACAACTACAAGGTGTAGAAAAGAGGAACATCGCTGAAAATGCCTGTACAAAGGTGTGTTAACAAATTGTAGCGAAAACAATTACAAATGCACTTAAAAAATCACGGCAAAAAACAACAATCTTGATAATAAGTGTTGCTTGTAATTCATCACTAATATCTGGAAAACAATCGAAGGTATAATAAATGTAATAACTGCATATACTTGCCCATAGTCCAGCTGATAGGACGAAACAATGGAATCCGTAGAATACAAAGGGAAAAAGGTTTGTCAAGATATGTGAATTTAAGGTATTAGTAAAATCCGGAAAACAATCAAAGGTATAAAAGTAAGAATTGTACAGGCTTGCGTATTGCCTATGCGATGAACCTTAAATGACCAACAATGTGACCAAGCGATAAAGTTTTTAAAATACAAAAGGAAATGGTCGGGATAAGATCAATTACAACAAACTTCATGAACGCTCATGACAAACGGAATAAAGTAGAGGCCAAAATATTCCAATTTCGTGTTCACACTCAAAAAATGTTGAAGACTTATCGATCAAACATGAGAGCATGGGAGTCATAATCGTAGTTGTTGAACAGATGCTCTCTGTAATCAGTCACGCATGTTCAGATACACTGTATGCTCACTAAGTTGATAGTTTGAATAATTTCAAATGAAAGAATGTTATCACCAGATGTCATAACGAGCGGTGTAGAAGGCAACCTACTGATTTTCAAGTTATGTCGTACAACCCGAAGTATAGCTTCTTCAAGTGAAATATGCGTTACATTGCAATAACCGCAATGAATCCTAAAACCTTGTATGTAGGTTCAACCCGACTGGTAGAAATAGGAACTTGATTTCCTGAACCTTAACTGATGATGTTAATTACCGAATGCATCAAAAAATTGTATCACAGTCAGGCAGGCTAGTTAGGCTCTCAGTTCAGTAGCCATAAAATGTAAAACTTACGAGCTATATTCATTGTTAATCTCATTTTTGTTGATTTGTTCATCGTCAAATATTTGAACAACTAGATCTTCTTGTGTACTGATACTAATTAAATGATATTGTATAAAAAATGAATGTATAACCAGCAAACATGCATATTGCTTCATTTTCTTGTGTGAAAGTTTATAATTCTATGTGCCATTTAAACATTAACAGCCGCGCATAGATTAAGAAATACAAATACACGCAATTCGCTGCAAAAGATAGAATTTCGACCATTCAGTCATCCGCCAAATTTTTAAATCAACATGTGATAGTTAAGTGACCTTGATCGTTGATTGTAGATGAAAATATTAGTATAGAGTAGATATATTAGGTAGAGTGGTAACTCCGCATTTATTAAATCCCCAATATGTATACACTTTCGATTTTATTCAATGAACTCAAGGGAGATACAGGTGGTATTGTCACCAAATGTGAGATATGCACGTGTGCAGTTTTGAAGAAATTACAACGGGATTGACTGATCATGATAGCATAATGCAGAAAGAATTATGGCATTTCACAGATTCTCATGACAGCCTTGGAGATTTAATGCTTGCTAAATTAGCAATTCGATGGGTTCCTATTACTTTCATGCTGAACCTCAAGAGTTTTTTCTTTAGCGTGATCATATCACAGGCAAACTGCAACTGACAGAGCAAAATCACACAATCAAAGACAATGATTTCATTTAACTTTGAAAGATGTAAATGGTTCCACATCACTATTCAGATTCTAGAAATGAAACATTTAGTGATCGAATCATCAAATCATGCCGGTGAAAATTGAATTAAAACTTGAAATTTCAGTCAAGAAAGTAAGAATTATATCGCGACTTTCTCATGAAGACTTTCATTATAATACAATTCATGAAATTCGATTGATATTCAGCTTGATTTCCGCTTAGCTAGGATGCTTACTATCAAATATTCATTCCTCTTGATATCCAACTTGTTTCATGCTACCTACAAGAGTGCGTCATCTCGGTAGTATATCAATTGGTAAATTTTGACTTTTTTCAAAAGTGCTCGAATAATTTTTTGGACCACGGGAACGCAATCTCCGCAAAAAATGAATCTTTTGATATAAAAATTTTCACTGTATACAGGTACTTTTCTGAGTCGACACTCTACCTAATATACCTACTCTATGGTTGTAGCCAAAACCAATAATCACAGTAAGATGTCAAGTTCATCCACACGAAATAGCGGATTCGACCTCTTCATTATTTACGTAGCCCGATCGATTTTGGTAGTGAAAACCAGGTCCGGGGTAAATGCGACATGGCCCATCGGGATAGGTGTGACAACGTGCAAAAGTTTGATTTTTGTCGCTTAAGTTTTTGATACACCCCTGTGTCAATAAAATCGTCACCATTATATTTTGAAATCATAGATGTCTCAAACGACAATAGGGTGCAATGCTCAAGATCTAATCTTCATGGATTTCGATCGATTGACAACAGCTATATGCAAAAGTCAAGTCAATCAAACGAAGGGATCTACGTCCAGAAAGAACGAGAAACCTTTACGATATTTGGGGCCTAATTCTGATATTCTTTTCTCTAATACGCTCGTATATTTCAAAAATAGGCTAATTCTGCTTTGAACGTAGATCAGTTGTAGCATTTCATGCATGTATCCTATTAAAAAATAGGCCTATTCAGCTTCAAAATACGCTTATATTATACTTACTATAAACACTTCCCATTTTTATCTCACATAAACATAAATCTATCGAAATAATGAACTACATCAATTCTGCAATCACAAATAGACCAACCAATCTACGTAGCGATTGGGCACTTAGGATTTTCTTGTAAGGATCAATTGCTATATTACTAGGATATGAGCGAAATACATCATCGTCATTTCAAACTACATTCCCAACCTATCATCGGAATTTAATTCGCAACACTATATGAAAACGCACTTAATCGAACTAACCCCCAGACCATGTCGTAACTACCCCAATCACGAGGCAAAAGAGACTTTGAGGTCGCTTACTTTGACGGCCAACTCATAGAAACTTATCATTCTATGTTCATAAATGGGCAGTATTCTTGTAGTTACTGTATAATAACCGGGATTTACCGGTCGTAGGAGTGTTGGAGTGTCGGAGAAGTGTGTGTTCAAACTCAGACTCGATTAGTAGAACACTCTTCCACCGGTTAGAGCACTGTACAAACTCATTTTCCATGTAGCACCAATTGATTTGTTCATAAATGGGCAGTATTCCTGAAATTACTGTATAATAACCGGGATTTACCGGTCGTAGGAGTGTTGGAGTGTCGGAGAAGTGTGTGTTCAAACTCAGACTCGATTAGCAGAACACTTCCACCGGTTAGAGCACTGTACAAACTCATTTTCCATGTAGCACCAATTGATTTGTTCATAAATGGGCAGTATTCCTGTAGCTACTGTATAATAACCGGGATTTACCGGTCGTAGGAGTGTTGGAGTGTCGGAGAAGTGTGTGTTAAAACTCAGACTCGATTAGTAGAACACTCTTCCACTGGTTAGAGCACTGTACAATCTCATTTACCATGTAGCACCAAGTACCTTTCTGGAAAATCTTATCATTTTTTTTAGAAAAGTAGGTTTTTGGCGGTTTTTACCGGTTGTTCGTGTGGGGAAGATGCTGGAAGTTGATGTACAAACTCAGTTTTTTGGGCTTGTATCTAAATTTTTCCATCGGAATGCTGTACAAACTCGCTAACTAGGTAGCACCAATACTTGCACCAATTTTTCGAATTTAAATTTGAATTTTGAAGATGAAGGAGTTTGAATTTTTAAAAAAATTTTGTCTGTACAAACTCTGCGTCATTAATGGTACCTGTACATGTTGTTTTCTATTCTGTACAAACTCTATTCAAAAAGTTGGTGTTGAAGTTGGTGCTAACTTAAACGACATCATACATTCACTTATTACTAGGGCAACCCATGCTAAATAAAGTTAAGCATGCTCTCATAAGGTTAAATGAAGTTAAAAATCTCTTGCAGTGTTAGATATCGTTCAGTCAATTATTCTATTTATTCACCAGTTAAAAACACTGCTTGAATGCTGAAATTAACAGGTTAATATGAAAACATGACTCACTCACAGTGCTGAAAAGGAAAATCAGAAAAGCTATCTTCTCAGATACCTATAGATTCTGAACCTATAGATTCTCTGAACCTATAGTTTCTCGTTGGGGAACTTGGCTAAAGGCTTCAATGTATTATTGCGACCATCTTCCTGATGTTCGAAGAATCGTCAATGAATTTACCGGAGATGGATTATTGGTGCGAACCGTGAGATCAGCTATTAATTGTGAAACATTGACGAATAATTTGGTGACTATCAAACGCTGTTATTCGCCTTTGATTGATCTCCTACAAAAGTCGGAATCAACTGCCTATACCATTAAACGTGCGAACGAGGATTTTAACAATTTATATTTTGCTGAAGATCCTTGTAATTTAAAAGAGTATTTAATAAAGAAGATTGAAAAATGTGACATTCCGTCCATTATTGCTTGTTCTCGTCATGATATTTCGCCGAGCTGTTATACTAAGCTACAGAACGCTCAAGCAACTTCAACAGCAGTGGAGAGGAGTTTCTCAATTAAAAAAAAATTTAACCAATGTTCGTAATTTTCTGCCCGACAATGTAGAAAAATACTTGATGCTATGCATGAATCTTCATTGAACCAATCTTATACTAACATATATTTTCCTATAAAATTTGTTTGTTATGCTGAAATTTATTTTAATAATACGCTTTGTGTGTTTTTGATAAAGTTAAATAAGGTTAAAAATAAGGGGGAAATAAAGTTAAATTTTATCAGTCTTTAGGTTAAATGTGGGTTGCCCTACTTATTACCCATAAGGATTCAAATAAAAAGTCATTAGCAGATACTTACCATTGACTTTACAAAGAATGCATTGCGTGAAATCCCTCTGGCGATTATTACAGTCACGAACATCACGACGTTTGGTGCTTCGTCCTCTTCGCTGACGTCTACTTACAGCGGTTGTTGTGTTGGTAGACGTACATGGCTGTAGTTCCGTCGCACTGTTCACACAAGGTTGTGTGCAGCCGATGCATGCGAGAATGTGGATTAAATTGCTCAAAATGCTGGTTTGCCGACATTAGGAGGCTTGCCGAATGTGTTTAGCTTCATAGACAGGGGTGCATGAATATGATAGGAAGTGACATGAAGACATTCCATATCAAAAATTATGACTCTGGGCTTAGTACATTTCGCTTAATCAGAGAAATTATATGAAATATCATTTTTGCCAAAAAGCTTCAATCTGTGTCCCATTGTATTAACATGTGTTATTCTATGATCGCGTCTGACAAGAAGAAGAACCAAGTATGACTCGGATCCTGGAGCAAATTGGCTGCCGGATCCTTGTCGAGAGAAGTTTGAGAGCATCTTTCTATTAGTTCCGATATGGACGAACTGCTGATAATCTTCTGTAGTATTTTCTTGGGCGGAATGTTGCCAGCTTTCATTTTATCGTGAGATGAGCTGGATCCAGTCCGTCTCGACCTAGGTCTAGGATTTTTACTTGCTGGTGAAGTGCTTCAACTCAAAATAAATGATTGTTTAACGTTGTATATTAAAGCATCACCGAAGTATATAAAGTATAGATAAAAGATGTGCAGACTTGTGATACATTTGTCTTACGCATGTTTAAATGTGCGTTTAACGAAAAAGAAAAGCACGTGAAGTGACTTTCAGCTCGTAAACTGATCATTATATAGGCCATATATTCAAGAAGTCTTTCCAATTTTCAGTTTATTGATTAGAACTGCAGCTGCTGTATAGTGGGCTTCAACTGGATTATGATAATCTGATTTGATGGTGCAGAATATGATCTCTATAATTTCTTGAATTTCTATAATTTTGGATCCATGATCTGATAAATCTTGTACTGCATCTGGTGCTAGCATTGCATCATGAAGATATTGATGTCAAGGTCAGAGTTAAGACCTATTGAATGTACGAGGGGCGTACCAAAAGTTCGTGACGTTTGATTACTGTGGTTTTAATTCGACTTTTTTCTTTGATCCTTGATCGTTGTCATGTTGTATCAATCATGTGCATTGCCTGTGAGGCATGTCAGTTGATTGGTAACCTATAGAGATGCGAACTGAAGCCGGTAACTAGTGAAGCAATTTTACTTTTGTCAGCATGACGGACTTCACAAATCGTAACTGGAGATCTTGTCTGTTCTTTCTGTCCAAGGAACGGGAAACACCAACCCGATCGGTTGAGCGTCTAAAAACAGTCTCCAAGACAATGCTCCTGCAAGAGCGACCATCAAGCAAATGTTCCCAGAGGGACGGAATTCATTGGAAGACGGTGAGCGCTGTGGTTATCCATCCAGTCAAGCCAGCGAAGAAAATGAAGATTTGGCTTGGCAGCTGATCCAGTCTGACAGACGCCCAACATTTGATGAACTGGAGGAAACGTTTGGCCTGCTGTTGCGTGGGTTTCATGAGCGTATCTTCCACATGACCGCCTTGAGTTGTCCAAGGTTTCGGCTCGTTGGGTGCCAAGGTTAAAGAACAGAAAGGCGCTCGGGTCAACTCCTCTGTTGTTCTTGGTCTTCTGGAAGACCATGACGAAGGGTTTTGGAGGAGATTCATCACGGTTGACGGAACTCCGCTACCAAACTTCATGCCACAATAGAGACGAAATGAGAAATGAATGCATTGGATACTGCGAGGTGAGCAGCCACCGGATCACGCCAAGACAGCATCTTCTGCAGGCAAGTTCCAGGTGACTGTCTTTTGGGATTGCGAAAGTGTAATTCATGTTGATTACTGCCCTCCTGATCACACAATCAACCCCGAATAATACAGCAGCTGCTCACAAATAGTGCGCAAGCTGTTGCCATAAAAAAGACAGGAAAAGATTTCGCAACGTCCTCCATGTCTGCAGCATAACGCAGGGGACCAAGGAGCGAAAGCGATGACCACAATCAAGCAGCTGAAGTGGCAGCTGGTTCCTCGCCCACTGTAGTCCCCTGACTTGACCTCTACTGACTTTCAACTCTTCGGTCCGATGAAGTAGGCAATCGGGGGTATTCGATTCAATGGTGAAAGAGATAAAGAGAGCACCGAGAGCTTCATTCGGGAAATTTCCGCAAGAATGGCTTGAAGAAGGTATGAAGAAACTTGAGAAGAGATAGGAAAGTGTACTGAAATTTAAGGTGACAAGATCGAAAAAAGAGTTTTGATATGCTTCTAATTCTGTCAATAAATATTTGTACAATTGAAAGTTAGATATTTTTCTTGTGAAAAGCAATTATCAGAACTATAAGAAATAATATTTAGATATGCACTTGCGCCAAAATGGACGTCTATAGATAGGAGAGACAAACGTCACGAACTTTTGGTACGCCCCTCGTAAACCAAGTCACGAGGCCAGGTCTCAGCAGCATCAATGGAGATGAGCAACTCATCAGTTCAGGAAAACTTTATATAAAACAGAATCCTTTCAGATGTCCGTATTTAGCAAGTGGCTTAATGCGAAGAACTTGAATGACTAGGATTGTCCATTTTAAAAATCGGGCTATTGTCAGGGCCGCGTTCAGTAGTTGTGGATTGGTCTCATGTCCAAGTCAATTTTGGCCCATGTCCGACTTTGCATGGATTACAAAGATCCGGGTATTTTGAAAGCATGTGTTCAATCTAAACCCAGGCATTCAGCCTCACGAGGTCAATGCATGTTCAAATTACAAATTATTCTTAGCCGTTTTTCGTGTCATGAGCATCGCGAGTGAATAAAGAAAAGTCTTCAGATACACAGTCAGGTGAAGTAAAGATGCCATTAGACATTATTGAATTTCCACATAGCTCCGTGGCACAATGGTTAAGTGCTTGGCCTAGCGATCTTTTGATCCAGAGGTCGAGCAGCGAAAGTGTCATCAGAAGTCGACAAGAAGGGAATCCGGACTAAAGGTATTACAACCCTCCAGAAAAGTCCGACTGTATCAGCACCGTTCAAGCCCCCAGTGACGTTAAAGGTTCATTCATAACGCATGAAATGCATGAATGGTAGGCCCACTGGTGCTCTGTATAAGCGAGAATTACCTCAATACATATTATACAATGCAATTATTCGCACTTTGATATCATGTTTTGTACGATGAGCAGTGATAGGCTGAATGATTTATTTACTAGTCAAATGAGTCGTAGGCCTACTTTATAATTTATGATATTGCTAACTGCATTTTCAAAGTCAATCAAACACAAACATATTGAAAGCAGATAATGAAAATGATGACTCAAAGGGGCATTGATGCCATAATAATATAACCTTGATCTATATCTCGACTCTACAGGAAATCTTTAAGTGGTCAAAAAATTCTAAGTTCCAATTTTTATAGCGTCAAAAGTTTTGTGATGAACAATTTGATCACTGACTGAGTGCTGATATTGCGAAATGTTTTATCTACGACGTAAAAACTTGATTGAAAGTGATTCACTGAAGTGAGATTTACTTCTTCACTTGTGAAGGAATTCCAGTGATTTAAGCTGGAATTGAATAGAAAGATGTCCTCAGACTTGAACAATTTGAGCACAACAATTCCTTGGCAGCCGTAGACGCTGCGTTTCGCCCTACAAGGTGTCATCAGTACGGCTCGGAATGGCCCAAACTAGCTTAAAATATCTAGATGGCTGAACAAGGTGAAGGACTACACAACAGGCTGCTCTGCATTTATTTATCCTGGCTTTGCCGTGCGGCTGATAATAATAAAGATTGCAGAGTGCCAGTTCGCCTGGGCATTGAATAGAAAGATGTCCTCAGACTTGAATAATTTCAGCTTGTTCAGTCATTCTAGATATTTTAAGCTAGTTTGGGCCATTCCCAACCGTACTGATGAGCCCTTGAAGGGCGAAACGCAGCGTCTGAGTCATGAGGACATCTTTCTATTCAATGCCCAGGCGAACTGGCACTCTGCAATCTTTATTATATAAGCTGGAATTAACGTCAATTGCAAACTCTCGCCATTGCAGTTTAATTTCAGGTATTTTGAGTTTACATTGATGACCACGAGCTGACGTGCAAGAGTCTGGAACAATGAGCTCGCCAAACCTCTCATCAATTGTTCATTTCAGTGAGTGTCCCTGTACAACGTCAATCAAAATTTATCGCGTGCCGTTAATTTATCATATTATCCACGATCCACTGTCAGATGCTCTGATAGTAGGCCCAAGGTTGCATTGAAATCCATTATTCATTGCAGCTCTAAACTCCACGTGTCATGTAAACTATACCATGTAGTGAAATTATTCAAGATCTGGAATAATTTGACAATAGATAGGTTTAGGAATGCACAATGCTTCCAAAATTCATACAGGCTAGAATACAGGATTCTGGAAACTACATCCATGACTACATCACTGATAAAGTAGGGTTTGAACTTCATGTACATGCGGTATAAGTTGACAGTATCATTTTTCAACTGTTTAAAGAACAGTTCACAATGTTTATGTCACAAAACATAGTGTAGATACTCTCAAATTATGTTACATTTACATGCTCTTAATGTTATAATGATTGACTAAGCAATTTACTCTAAACTGAATGTCGTCAACGGTCGACATGGGTCTAATTAAATTCACCGGTCGGCCGGCGTTGCTAAAGTCGGCCTGCCGGCGGCCGGTTCCAACCCTGATGTGAGTAGTGTAGAAATCATTGTCTCAATTTAGCATGACATGCGATGCATTACTATATCGAAATAATGATAAGACACAGTGTTTCATAATTGTGAATAGTACATGAGACTGCTTTGGCCGTCGAGATTATCGTTACACTGTTACTACAAAGGGGCATGTACAAAGTACACGCATTATAAAGATGATCTCAATCACTACTGTTGACATAATTGCTTATCGGATATTATCCAGTACACATGGAAGTGGAAGTCAATGCATACCGTAATTCATGGGCCTCAGCAAATTGAACATTAGTTTATAAAAGAGAATATAAAAGATAATTAATTTTCTATAGTGGAAATCATTCAGCATGAAATGTAACTATCAATTTACACATGTACTCCACCGACCCACGTGTATTTTATGAAATAGACTGGTCCAATAAATATGCCTAGAAACAAAGTTTGCATTCTTGTAAAGCCAGAGAAGTCATTTGAAAGTTCAAAACTATCTCTTGTAAAATTTGAATTGTGTGAGAGTTTATCCTAAACAGCGACGCTTTCATGTCTAGATACTGGCGAAATTTAATGATTGGTGTTAACAATATTGAGTGAGACAGAATAAATTAAACATAGGCGTTGCACCGGAATTTGCTATTTTGTAACGGATAAATATCGAATGTTGGGTTGAGAATTCAGTGGTGTTGTTTTGAAATATAGTGAATGTGTAAGTACTCGTATGTTGGCTAAGCATGGAATATCATATGACAAAGCATTTCTTGCAACGATGCCTTTAAAAAAGTGTTCATGATTCCATTTCATACAGTAACAACTCTAGCGCTTTGTGCCTATATTATTAGCTAAAAACGGAGGCATATTGCTTATTCAAGCAGCAGAGTATTACGGCTATATTTAGCAAAATAAATGCAATTTCATTGATTGCTTGTTTGATAAGAAATTTTGATTTTAATTTCATATCAATTCACATTCACAAGATTGACGAAGTACGTGCTTGGTAAAACGCTCAGTCATAACATTAGAATTTATCGGCTATTCAGTACCGAATTATCAACCGTAGCGCGTAATCTCCTATCCGATTGGCATAAACAGGAAAGATATTGTGACGAAAGCAAGTGAAAGCGCTTTCATCATGAGCTGTAAGATAACTAGATTGCTCTTTTAGATCAATTTTATCCCATGTTTGTGAAGTTTGTGAAATATGCATCTGTTTGAGTAAAGAATTTGAATTTTTCTTTACAGCAGTCACTGACTCGCATCGCGCAACGGGCGGCATGCTCCGTTCGACTGTTACCCTCCCGTTCTCTATGTGCATCCTCAGGAGCCGCCCATACACTAGATGTTCGGCGTAGGATTGAGGAAGAACGTCAGAAATCACAACAAGGTGGAGGACAACGCAGGATTGACGCTCAGCATCGGAAAGGCAAATTGACTGCTCGGGAACGAATTGCTCTTCTATGCGACCAAGACAGCTTCGTAGAATATGATGCCTTTACTGAACATGATTGTATCGACTTTGAGATGGAAAAACAGATAGTACCAGGTGACTCTGTAGTGACTGGGCGAGGAATGATTCATGGTCGACAGGCATTTATATTCTCTCAAGTGAGTTGAGATTCTTGCTTATTTTATGTTTACGGTTATTAGCATCGGGTCATGATGGCCACGTAAAAAATACCGGCTGTTTGACATGTCAGTACCCGATTTATATTCCATGTTACCGTGGTCGTACTCAACGGATCGCCACACTTTCTATATGAAAATAATGCTGAAACTCCGAAGTTTTTGTTAAGTATAAGGTTTTGTCGGAATATTTATCAACATTTCCAAGCTCAGCATAAATGAAAATACCAGTATTTCTTCCTTAAGCACTTCGTTTTTACAGTGATAACATTATAAGAGACGACGGTTTGACTGTTCAGGAATGCAAGTCGATCAAGCTGCTCGAAGAAGCTTCCTTCTTCTCGCAAGCACTAACAGAGGCGACTTTCAAAGAGCTGTTCAAAAGCAACTGACAAGAATGTTCGGTGAGACCATCACGACTTCCTCGGTGATGAAGCTTGGCAACTGAGTCAAAGATGTCGGTTGTCTGTCGCACACCATATGTCTGATGTATTCACAAAGGTAGAAGTCGAGATGCGATAAGTAAGGACTTCGAGCAGCCCAGTGAAGCGGGCCATCCATGCCTATCCATCTTCCTGAACATGTATTGTTCAGTAGAAAAAGAAACTTCCAGCGACCAATGTGGCGGAGCTCCATCTTTTTTGGAGGATCATTGTCGAAAACCTCCTTCTTCTTTAATGTAGGGATGAATAACTCTGCCAATATTGCCTGGTAAGATTTGGAGGATAAAAAGAAGAAGAAGGGGCCGCTGATCTCAACGCATAACAAACCACACAGTAATTCCAGGAAACTTGACAGGAATTTCTTGAACAACATGGGCTATGCGTATCATAGATTACACAATTATGGTGACTAACTCGGCCACTCACATGAAACTTTGTTACGTCAGAGAGAAAAATTCTTTTCATAAATTTTTCGTCCGCAGCAATCCGGTTGGAAATCCAGTGCACATGGTGTCATGAAAAACGCATCGAAGATGAATAAAATTGTCGTCTTCGATTGCATTCAAATGACCGAATGTCAATAGAAGTTGATTGGAATTTAAGCACCTATGAACTGAAATCTCCGCCAACCTTCGCACACCTTTATGGTTAAAATTCAAATATCATTAATTGAATTCTTGCTATTGCGCAACAGAAATTTAAAATAAAGTTTTGTTATCTATTGCACTAAAAACTCATTGAAAAATGTAAAAGTGAGATCAAGCAGATAATGATGAATTCAGATCCGATGAATTAGAAATATAACAATTTACATTTTCCAATGTCGGCATTTAACTTGGTATCATAATAAAATATTCTAATATAGCCTTATACCTAACAAAACTTCAGGGCTTAAGCATTATCTTCATATGATAATTGTAGCTATCTGTTAAATACAAACGCGGTGACATGGAATTGAAATCGGGTACGGACTTTTCAAACAACCGGTATAACGGTTAAAGCTGAATAGCTGATGTGTAGAAAGGCAGATGGTCGATCATTTCCTGTTTGCAACAGTAGTCTTCCACTTGCTTGAAGTTAGACAATATTTCATCACTTTTGTGGATCATTGTTTGATGCACTAATTTCAGGCACCTGATCGCTTGTTTGCGAATGACATGACTTACATTTACATTAAAAATTTGGTGATGAAATAACGATCGTTTGGGCTATAAAGGAGTTTTGAAACCGGTCGATGGATGTTCTTGCATTGTCACTAACACTCTTAGTTTGCTCCACACATTTCATTATGAAAGGGATTGTTCTCTAATTTTTCTAAGATCATGTGTAGACGCAATTCGTAGATCATTTATTATCACGTGCATATTTTTGGGGTTTTTTTTGGTGACCGATGAGAAAAGTATAGATGTCCCCGTGTCCTTGAAGAAGCCAGAAATGTTTCATCAAGGAAAGCTTTTCATTTGAACATTCCTCAGTCAAATTCTAGGAATGTTTTGAATCACTAATTCCGTTTTTACGTTGTCTTATAGAAGTATTCTTAACATCTTCCGACATGTCAGCATGCCTGCACCCGAAATACTTCCATAATTGTCGTTGATCTGTTGTATCTCATCAAGTAATTAGCTATGACAATCCGTTAGGTCCAATCAAACTCAGTGAATGTAGGAGAACTCAGAAAAGATAGAACAAATATTTATTGAATCGAATTTGCTTGACAGTTTGCAAGTTTTCACACATTTCCTTTCTCAGGATTTCACGGTATTTGGTGGCAGTTTAAGCATGGCGCATGCACGAAAGATCTGCAAGATAATGGATCACGCAATGTTGGTCGGAGCGCCGGTCATTGGATTGAACGATTCAGGTGGTGCGAGGATCCAAGAAGGAGTGGCTTCATTGGCTGGTTATGCTGATATCTTCCAACGAAACGTTATGGCATCAGGTGTGGTGCCGCAGATATCCTTAATCATGGGACCATGTGCTGGCGGAGCCGTATATTCACCGGCTCTAACAGACTTTACTTTCATGGTCGAAGATACATCCTATCTCTTTATCACCGGCCCCGATGTCGTCAAATCAGTGACCAATGAAGACGTTACACAAGTGAGAATTAACTTATCATTCAACTTTATCGAAGACCATATTTCAGAAATTAACGAAAAACATTGTTATTTCTATTGATTTTGTAAAGAAAAAACTTTTATATCATTTTCTTTGTTGTTTTTGTTTATAAGGTGAAATTATTGAAATAATGTTATTTTTCAGTCTTTCTACGCAATAAAAATATTTTGCGTAGAAAGACTGAAAAATAACATTATTTCAATAATTTCAACTTTTAAACAACAACAACAACAAAATAACGAAATGGAAATCTAGGAATAATATAATGCAGCCAAAGTACTACAGAGTTCACACGAATTCACGCATTCATGTAAATCACTTTTTCTACGCATTATAAACTTGAGTTTTTCATGTGACAGCTCTATAGACCGCATCACATCACCTACATGCTGCGTGCTGCGCTTAGTCATGTGAAACACAAACGCGTACATGTAAGCACACAAGAAGTTAAAGCACTGCAACGTCATACAGTTAAGTCCATACCACATCACCTACGTGTTACGTGTTGGGTTTTGAACTTCGTGTGAAACGCAGACATGTGCATGTAGGCCGGCCAACCATCCAAGAAGTTCTTGCACTGCAACGTCATAACAAAGATGTCTATGAATAGTGTGATAAAGAATTCTTTATCGTAGCATTCATGGATCTGCCTGGTCATAACTCACAGCCAATCAGATCGTCTCTGCTTGAACATTTTTCAACTTCTGCTTTTTGACAGCTACATACACATTTCATAATAGTCCATGACATTTCATCCCTCTGATCGTGTTATTACATGTTCATGTGCGTGTTTAACTGTTGCCTTAATGCGATTGAAATTTCACTATAGATGTGAATAGTTTATCGACCTATATCTATGACGTTAAACACGCAACACGTAACACGTAGGTGATGTGATGCGGCCTTATGTTTTGAATATTAAAAGTCGCGTTGTATGTAATAGACATAGTCCTAGGAGACATAAAACTATTACGTGTAAAATAATTAATGACAAATTCAGTTAAGTGCTTCATCATCACTTAGAATCAATCATCAAAACTTGACTCTCAATGTCACACAGTTTGTAAACAAAATACAAAACTGGAACGAAAATATAACGAATGAAAAATTCATAATCATCCATCATCGAGTCTTTCCGATTGACAAATTGGCTCTCAAGCGGTTATAAATCATTTTAATATTTATAAAAAGCTCCTCTTGACTGACGCGTCCGTACCAGCGACTCGCCATGGTACAAGTAATAAAGAGTTACTAATAGGTATCAGTCAACTTCCTCGAGATTGTGACCATGTTTAAAGCTAAAGGATTGTTATGCTTCCCACAAAGAAGCATGATTAAGCTGGAAATGTTTCCATGCTGATTATGTTCATTGGTTTAGTTGTTTTAGGCGTCCAGAATTCGAACATCATGCGGTGAGGTGGTAAATGACTTCTTGGCTTCCCTCCCGCATATAATGCAAATGTATATACAGCGAAATCTTGTTAAGAATTGAACGAAGAATCGAGCTATTTACGACAGGCACACGCTCGGAAGTAGTGTGTCAATGCTAATTTTCTGCTGATTTTCGTTCCTGCGTGCATTATGAACGCTGTTCACAACGACTTATTGCATCTATTTTCTAGGAGGAGCTTGGAGGCGCAAAAACACACACTGCTGTATCTGGCGTCGCTCATCGCGCTTTCGTCAATGACGTCGATGCTCTGCTCTCCTTACGTCAGTTCCTTACCTTCCTTCCATTATCCAATCGTGAATCCGCACCCATCCTCGCTTCTGACGATCCTCCAGACAGACTTGTACCCGCTTTGGACACCGTGGTGCCGCTAGAGAGCACAAGTGCATACGACATGCGAGATGTGATGAGAGGTGTTGTGGACGACGGTGAGGTTTGGGAAATCATGCCAGCGTATGCACGCAACATCATTGTCGGCTTCGCTCGCATGGGAGGCCGAACTGTTGGCGTTGTGGGTAATCAGCCGAAGGTGGCTGCTGGTTGTCTGGACATCAATGCCTCTGTCAAAGGTGCACGGTGAGTTCTAAAACGTTTTTAAATGAGAAATAAGTTTTTGATGGTTTTTTGATGGAAATGACCATGACGTCTGGTGATAGACATCACTATGAAAGTTGAATACCGACTGTCGTTCTCAATGATCACTGAAAGTTCTACTGCTTTTTTCAAATAATAAAACAAAACAACCACTTTTCATAATTAAGATATAGTAAAATCATGCCCCAGGCCTTTCTCTAGGAACATCCTACCGTAATCAGTAACTGAGAAATACACATAAATTTCTTCTTAATATATTCAAAATTATCAAGCTATTCTATGGAAATCTAAATCTATGACGAGCAGAAACTATGATAACAACTCATCACATTAATACGAGTTTACATGTATACAAGTGAAGGCAAAAAAAGTCCCAACTTTCCCAGTGGGGCTCTTCATTTTTTCTTTCAGTTTTCTAATCCTTTTTTTACCTTGATATCACTGTTTTTTCCTAGTTTTTCCTATCTTGATGACCAGTACATCAAAAGAGAGCTAAGAAAACATTCATTCTCTCCGTGCCTGATTAATTATCGTACTCCCATGTTCTGTTATTGAAAAATTGCGATTTGTAAATTGAGCGATTTTCACATTTTTAGCACTGCTCTGCAAATACAATCACAGCTCATTTTAAAGCTCAGAATCCATACTCTCGAATGATATATGGAACGTTGATATGCAACACAATTTGAAATCATGAGAATCGATTGCATTTCAACGAAATTAAGGTGGTCCGTTTTTCATGATCAGCTCTGTATTTGTGAATCATCACAAACCTAACAACAACCGTCAGCTGAAAGTGTTATTGATTATTAATAGCGATTGATGCAACTATTGAATGGTTTGCTGTCTCCTCCGCAATAGAATTGCGTAATGAAGCCCGTGTATAGATTTGCCTGCCGACTTCCATTGGCGCCTTCGGGGTTCGACCTCTTTACCAAAAGATCTCTTGGTCGAAAGCGTGACCACTGTGCAGCGGAGACTATGATAAGTAATGCGTTCTAATATCTGCTGCGCTGAGCAATAAATGTGACATGGGCTTTCGTCAGCATCAACTGCTACTCTAGCTATGTGGATAGATTACCTGTCTAGCTTTCTGGCTGACATGTTTTCGAATGCTGGTCAGACGAGTTGAAGTCGTGAAGATAGTGTGCTAGCGTTCATCTCTACTTGTCATGGTAATGTTAATCACAATCTACTGTTGACTTGGAGGATCTATACGTAAGAATGGTGCCAGATTGTAAAAAAATGTTGGGTTTATGACCTGCTAAAGTTGGACTCATTATTATGATAAAAGCTCCCTCAAATTGACACTTTCGAAGTACAATCGTTGTGATTTGTTATGACCAGTCTACATGCAATGCATTATTGCGGTTGTAAAAGTATGGAAGTACAGTGTATAATTTGAAACGTATTTCAATTCGTTAATGCAGATTGAAACAATGAAGAGCGCTAAGTAGGAAAGTCTTTTGTCACTGATCATAAGTTAGTCAGTTGTAGTTGTCATAGTTCAAGCGGTTGCATGTGCGCAGGATTGTCACTGACCGGTCAGTTGAAAGACGTTTAATCCATTCGTGACCAAATAATTTTCAAAAGTTACTTTTTTCAAACACAAACTGCGGATGTACAGGTTATCACAGGTTGAGAGTGGTGCCATTAGAATCGAGTTGATCTCATATTTTTTGGCTGCTCTGTGGTCAATGGTGCTTCGCAACGTTGAAGATCTATAAAATAGAAGTGAAAATTCATCTGTCAACCGGTGCTCGAAATTCGGTCATCTGTCGGGTCCGAATCAACAAATCTTGACCTATTCCTCCTACCTGGTTCGACTTCAGATGCTCAGATAAACTTTTCTGTGAAATATGTTGGGGTCATGCTTTGTGGCTGCGAGTCATGTCTGTTGCTTTCATCCCATGAAAAGATGCTTGAGTGTGTGGAGAATCGAATGACAGCATCAGAAAAGCACTAGATCTTCAGAACATCAGACATCGCGAGAAGACAAAGACTACGTTGGTGTGGCCACGTGGCAAGAAAGGATGAGACGGAGTGGATCAGAAAAGTTATGTAGATGGAAGTGGATGGTAATAGAAGAGCATCAAGACAAAAGGAAAAACGTTGTGAAAGAAGACCTCAAACGCGTTGTAGCCCAGGAAGCGGGCGCTCACAATCTGTAGAAATGGAGGTTTATAGTCAAGCAACAAGCGTCTAACCCAGCACCTTCTGGAAACAAAGGAGGCAAAAAGGGATGAGTGAGTGAGTAGGGTATTGGCCAAGACGAGTATGTCTTTGGGATGGAATAATGTTCAATAGATTCATGATGATGCATGCATAATCAGTGTAATTTAACATATTTGATTCATATGTTGCATATTATATTTGCGATTTTATTTACCTCAACAGGTTCGTGCGTTTTTGTGACGCCTTTAACATTCCGATCCTTACGTTCGTGGATGTGCCAGGATTCTTGCCAGGAACTGCTCAAGAGTTCGGTGGAATTATTCGTCACGGTGCCAAGCTTCTTTATGCGTTTGCGGAGGCAACGGTGCCGAAGATCACGGTCGTCACTCGCAAGGCGTATGGAGGTGCCTACGACGTAATGAGCAGCAAACATTTACGTGGAGATTTGAATTACGCGTGGCCAACTGCTGAGGTTGCCGTAATGGGCGCAAAAGGAGCTGTTCAGATCATCTTCCGAGGTGCTGATGCTGAACAAACGAAACGTAATGAAGACGAATATGTGGACAAGTTCGCCAATCCGTTTCCAGCTGCCCGAAGGGGATTTGTAGATGACATTATCGAGCCGCACACGACCAGGCGTCGAATCTGCCAGGATCTTGAGATGTTGGCAGATAAAAAGTTACAAAACCCTTGGAAAAAGCATGGAAACATTCCATTGTAATTTAGCGCCATAGTTTTGTCTTGTGATAGCAAATAGATTTTGTCTGATTTTACTTGCGTGATTTTACAAATACACAGGGTTGATGGCAGTTACCGGAAATTGGACCAGATGTACTGTATATTAGTTCGCGATTCCTCGAAAATGCAGTGAAATCAAAGCCAACCTACTGAACCAAAAATTCACCAGCTCTAAAAACAGCAGTGAGACATTATTATTCTGAAAATCGATATCTTGATGATATGACCCATGATCCTGTTTTCCTATGCTAAATAATAAATAAAGCTTAGCTAGCTAGCAGCTAGACCCTAAAATCTAATTTGATAAAGTAGCAATCTTACTACCAATGTTCAGCGGCTAGAACTACGTGTCATTTGTTCGTATGCTCGGCTTACATTCTTTAAGGTGCGGGTAGAAAAACTGAGGAGTGCATATGCAAATATTCTAAGATCAATAAATGTGTTATTACAAGATGGAATGCATTTATAGGCCTATGTGGATCAATTAAATTTTCGGAGGCATGAGTTCAAGATTCAATAAATTGTCGTTTTCATCTGACTAATATTGTGCTATGAATATTGTGCTTTCGAAGATAATCCGCAAAATAAATTGAGGTAGAAAATTGACCAATCACAAACTCGCGAACAACAGCCTTATCGTGATTTTTCATGGAATTGCATAATGTCGCTTACACTATTATTCGCTCCGATGTATATAAGTCCATTCAACTCTCCCCTCTGCTGCATAGCCAATAAAATTTGGTGCCAAATTTTCCTGGTTTGGATGAAATGTATTGCCGAAATTTCACGCGGTCGTCGAATTCAAGTAGTTGCGGGCACACATGCGAGTTTGTGTTCCGGTGCGGTAGTAAAGACTACTTTAATTTTTCGAGAAACCTTTAATGCAAGAGCATCACGTACTATCTCGACGTCAAATCTGAGGAGACTGTATTTCTGTAAATCGTCGCGTCGGTGGCAAGAAAATGGGATGTCCATCGCGAAGGGTTTCTCCAGCCGGTTTGTTTGGTTTCACATTTTGCTCTAATTGTAGCAGCATAATGCATCGCCTAGCATACAAATTCGTGTATATGATCTCTGTTCTATCATCACAAAATCAGTATGCATTCCTACTCCGGATGAATTTCACCATGCTTCTCTATACATACATTAGATGACATGCCACGCGTGATTTACGCGTAATTACGGAACACCCCAAACATCCTTGGTTAAGGACATTCTATTCTTCTACCCGCGTACATACGCGCTGCACTAAGTGTCAGAAATCACTTGATCTGATGCTGTTAATCCAATGCTGTTGTCCCATCTTCTTGATGTGTGCTTCACACGGTTTTCTCCAGTCTCTACCAGGCAGGAAAATCCCCCATCCTTCTCCAAAAAATATGAGTACATTTTCGATTTTAATATGCTTTTTAGAGGACCCATCACACACGATCAACGTGATGGTTTAAGAGGCAACCTTCTCAAACAAGCTAGTACTTATTTTGTCTCTAATGTGACCTTTGGTACGCAGATGTGATCGAGGCTAGCGAAGGCTTACTTCTCTACTAAATCACCGAGTGAAAAAGACAATCCTTTTTTCACTATCACGGTTATATTCCCTCAACTATTACAAGCTTCGCATGCAGCAGTGTCTCTGAAATTTGGTTTGACGGAGAAAGTTGACATCAAGACAGTGACAGCTATGCACGAAAATAAATAATTTGTTTGTATTATATTTCGGGTCTATTTATAGGCGGAGTCCTATCATTTGATAGGACTCCGACTCCAGCAAAAATGATAGGACTCCGGGACTCCGACTCCGCATCCCTGCCGCACGCCAACCATTATTAACCGAAGCTGTGATGTCATTATACCTATAGCCTACTGTAAACTCACTTAAATTGCGCAACAGCCCGCGGGTTTCGAGAAAATGCGACAATGAATGTCGCATTGAGAATTTGCGTCACTTCATTCGTGTCTTGTGACTGACAATATTTCTTACTGATTCGCGTCAGTTTAGATTCGCTTTGGGTAGAAGCAAAGAATACAAAATCGAGTTAATTTAATATCAAATTTTACACGGATTCACGGCACAAATCACCATAATAAACGTCAGCAGGCCTACCGTGGCCTATGGAGAAGTGATTCTCTTACCAAGAAGTGATGCGAAATTGCCGGCAACTTCTGATTTGGGTAATTTTTACATTTCCCACTGGGAAATTATAAATGGGTCCCACATGGATTTAGCATATGGATACCATATGGTTCCCGATCTTCCCAGCTAAAACCCACATACATGGCTACACGCTCTAATACAATATTAATGCAACAACACACTACTCATAAATAAGCATTAAGCAGTAGTATTCATATCGGCCTATAGTATATTTTTCAGTGGTAAAAAATTCTTCGCTCCTATTTCTAGAATTACTTCCCACAGAACTATGCTCCAGAAGAAGTCCGCTTAGTTTTTAATTACGCTGTCTTATCGAGACATTTATAATAAATGATGAAAAATATATAATGATTATATACCATTGATAAAATGAAGTGGCTTTCAACCTCAGTCAAACGTTTCACAAAAACGGCACAAATGCTTATTCGCTTTTGGCAACGGTTTCTTATGTGAAAATCTCACAATTTATTTGATCAAATGACCAAAATCACAGCTCAAACGCAGTAATACGTATTACATGCATAAATGGACAAATATTTATGCAGAGCATATAAAAATATGAAGCTCGCTTGTAAGAAATGGAGGCAATATCGTCCAATAAAAAGCACGCCATCATGCACCAAAATGAAAGGGGCATTCGCAAAAGGAGAAACTGCAACGGCGCTTTACAACCGACGAAAAAGTAAAAACATACAAAAAATATGTACAACTCAGATTAAACAAATAGGGAAGAAATTAATCGAGTTGAACTTGCAGGAGCTGCACTGAAAGCAATGAGATCTTATGACGCATCTTTGTGTGATCAGGTCGCTTCAGAGATGTTATTGATTCAACAGCAAATTTGCTGATAATAACAATCGGAAGGAGGCGCACGTCCATGATGACAAAATTGTGTTGCGAACCATATTGGGCGTCATCAGAATCTCGTGAAAGAAAACAAAAATCATATATCTTCCCTAATTGTCGGCTGCAATTCTGTCATGGGAACTTCTACTTGATATAACTAATACAAGTAGTATCTACTATCTTCTTAATGTTGAATCAGGATGAATTTTATACCACCGATACCGCAACTGTAATTTCAGCATTAATTTAATGTGTCAAAGGGACCGATGGTCCTCAGCTACACTTTTTAATTTAGGGAACTGCGATGCTTCGAGTATTGATCAATATTGATCACATCAACTGCCTAGAGTATTGAATTGCCATTGCGATTTCAGTAGCTTGTGTAGACCGATGCACAAGTTGTGATCATGCGCTTCATGATTATGATGTCCGATCGACGGACCTCGAAAGCGCTCACGCAATCATATTGAGTTTTGCTACCAACAGCAGAAGGGATCCGTACCGGTCATGTCATTTAGATGATATCAAGTTATGATTCCTCCAAGGATGCTTCTCAAAGTGGGTCTGCCTCATTCATCCAAGGTGTTTAAAATTTACATCACTCTTTTAAGTATTCATCGTGGGGTTCTAGTAATGCTATGCTTGGACGCACACTAATCGGATCGGACTCAAGCCGTCGTATGCCACTTCAGAAAGGTTTGGACGGACATGAAACGAACATCTCAATCTCATAAAATCAGACCATGGTATCTCGACCTACAGGCAACTGAGTAACTATACCCTGTACACTATACAGTATCAAAGACCAGTTTCGTATCTATCACGTTGTGTGATATCCGTTGTTTACACACTTTATGCAATGGTCAGAAGCAGAGAAAATAGAGGGAGATTTCGCAGCCGTCGACAACTAGCTATGTAAATGTATATGACATATCCCACTACAAAAAGATTCGTCGGAAAGACGTCGGAACGAGGTATGGTAGTCGGAAAAAGGTCGGGAAATTTTTTTGACCCTTAACATACTAATTCTGACCTCATTTCTTTGAATTTAAGCAGAAATTATGATAAAAATGGCTTTTTTGATTGAGTTAATTGTAGCAAGACATTGAAGACATGAAGACGTGCGGATATGATTGTGATGATATTGATTACTCAAACAAGCTTCAGAAAGGGAAAGGAAAATTTATAACACTTAATTCCTGATCATTTGACGTTTTCATGTAATTCCATAGACATCCTACTTGTGAAATAGTAGATAGGAGGCCTAGGGTGTCTTTTTTATAATGAGGCTTCGGTTCCCGACGTCGTACCGACCATCGGCCATGCGGACATTCTGTTCCTCGGAACGAGTTCGTTTTCGACGTCGGACCGACGTATCTTTTTGTAGTGGGATAGCCTAAAACATCTCACATTCTATTCATTTCATCATCGAGCACAATATTTCAGGAAAGATAAAATATAACAATTAAATTTACTGCACCATTTCCATGCTTCTTTCTATTCGCATCTTGATGAGATGGTGCCCCTATACTGTTAGAATAACAAAAGGAGTCACATTCTCCGAGAGACAACAGCTATCCAATGATATGATAGTAGCAGCCTTGACTCACGTGCCATAGTAGCGGCCTAAATCCTAACGCTACCACCGTTGAATCGACCATGCTCTGAAATGCAGCAGATTGCATATTTCTCACGAGACAGTTTGTGAGTGCAAACTCTTCCGTCGTGGAAATCAAGGGTGAAGCGTGTACTCGTCCACATCACGCGGTCACTCATCAGCGCTCCTTTCAGATTGTCATACTCGATCACGCCATTCTAATCTTTTTCACTTCCGTTCGAGACCTATAACATGTTCATTCATACGGGTAAGCGATCGTAATTCATTAAAATTCAATACACTTTTGCGACTGCCATCAGGTCGCCTGGAACAGTAGAGGCAACTGCTCAGAGCGGTCGCTCACACATAGTTGAGGCGGGCGACTTTTGTGGTTGATAGCTGGTATGCGCACAGCATACAGTAAGACTTAAATCCCGCTTCTGTTAGATGCAGTTCGTCGATGTGCAGTTCTAGTGCATCAGTTGATGTCAGCAGCAAATTTCCAGCCTATGGATAGATGTTAAACGCTCTGAAACCGACGTACATGTAGTTCGCTGCAATCATCAGCTTTCGGTTCGTGACTCTATTTGTATTCTTTGGTCTTTCAGACTTTTTCTTCTTTGCGCACACCAATTCCGAACAGCTATCCCATATGCGACGCATCCAATTCTTTAAAACATTACGCATGCGTCCACAGACACACATTTTGCGAATTCATCTTCGTGCTTCATCATGCAGTTGAGCCTTACGTCAGATAGACAGCAGATTTTACAATGTTGTGTGATGTTTAAACCTATCCAAACATTGATCCTGTGAAAGGGGATGATCGAACGATATCTTCATATGGCTAACCTAGGTGATAAGTTTTTTCTTTCATGCAGTAGGCCCATGTGATTATTCTATTAAGTTAAACGAATCAGCAGTGCAATCCAAAGCAAAGTCACAATGACTGGTTTGATAAAATCACCGTCCACATTATTATGCTATATGTTTTCAATGTAACTTGTGAGATCCAAACAAATTCCCCAAGTTGCCTAAACTACGAAAATTTTCTAAAAATCTCATGTCTTCATTTGACAGAATCTACAAAAACAATTTATCTATCAACTTTTTATTGACAATATTGCACATTCAGAAATTGAAATTACATCATATAATTCAGCAGTGATATCATGGAAAACCTTCATATAAGGTACAGGCAGGTATTAAGGCCCAGCAGGTATCAAGGCCATGGCCACAAAAATGCACTTGCAGAGTTCACCGGTAACCATAACTACGCTCAGCCAATGGGACGATAGTGAAAACCTCCAGCATATAATTCATTAGCTCTGTCGAGTTGTCAGCAGCCTGGTGTCGACGGTGAAGCATTCGAGTAAGTTGCACTGACCTGAATTGCTATTTTCCTTGTCACGCGAAGTTGCTTTAATTCATTGATACTTTCAAGTAGCGAAATCCGCTTAGGATTATTTTACATGCAAAAGCATGTTTGTTTAGACTACGTGTGTGATAATTTGTATAAAACATTTATTCAATAACTTAATGATAGAATTTTGATGCTTTCATCACTGTAGGGAACAAGGCCCGCAATGTTGAATGAAGCTGTTGAACAATTTCATCAGTATAATTGACTTTTAAGTAAAATGATGTGATATGGAACAATTATGAATGATTTTCACTACATAAAATACAAAATCCATTGTTTCTTGAAGTAGCAATCATGGGTGGGCCTTATTCCCTACAATAATGAATTTCTGATTTCTTGCAGGAATGCCGCGAGTATCGAGAGGGATCAGAGGCAATTGGAGAACAGAGCAGATTCAAAGTGCTCTTGTGGCAGTCAAAGATGGAACATCGGTCAGAAAAGCTGCAATTGATTACCAGATTCCACGACGGACTTTGCGCAATCATCTTAAGACTGGAGTTGATGAAAGATCTATCGGACGCTTGCCAATCTTAAGTTCACAGCAAGAGAATGAGCTTTGAGAGCGCATCATACGGTTTAGTGCAGTTGGCTTTCCGTTAACAAGAAAAACTATCCAAAGTTACGCCTTTGAATATTGTAGAAAAAACAGGATAACGAACAACTTCAATAACAATTCGCAGCTAGCAGGAAAGTACTGGTTCAAGGGCTTCATGAAGCGCAACCCCTCACTTTCATTGAGAACTTCACAAATCTTAAATAACGGAAGGGCTCAAAAAGTCAATCCTGTGATCGTTGCCGACCATTTCGAGAAACTTGAAAGGCTACTTATCAAGCTTGATTTGTTGGATAAACCCGAGTGGATATTCAACATGGATGAAAAAGGTTGTCGAATGACATTACACAAGAATCAGAAAGTTCTAGCACCCAAAGGAACGAAACGTGTACATTTGATAGCTGCGGAACACGCTGAAAATCTGACGGTAGTTGCATGCGGTAATGCTATTGGAAATACCATCCCACCAATGATTATTTACAAAGGAAAGCGAGGCAGTCCATCTTATGGAAATGATCTTCCTCCAGGTTCTGTTTTTGAAATGGCTCCAAAGGGCAGCATGACAAATTCAATCTTCATCAAATGGCTGAATCATTTCAGCAAGTACAAGCCGAACGGCAGAGTCATTCTGATAATGGATGGCGCATCCTGTCATCTTCATCCTGATATAGTTGACGAAGCGCATAGTGTTGATGTGACTCTTTATTGCCTTCCCAGTAATACGACACATGAGTTACAACCCTTCGACAAGGCTGTTTTTAAGCCATTTGAGTATTTCTGGGATGTTGAAGTGATGAAGCTTCGAAGGAATCATCCAGGGCGAGACATAACCAAGGACATCGTCGGGAAAATTCTCACGCCTGTTTGGAACTTAGCTGCAACTCCATCGAATATTACCAGTGGATTCCGTTCAACTGGAATTTATCCGTTTGATGCAGATATTTTGCCTCCAGAAGCGTTTGCACCAAGTCATGTTACTGAATACCCTGCAGAGATCAATGCAGCGACGACTCCTGAGGATGTTAATTTGGATGCCGCCGAGCCCTGTTGTTCTCACAGCACTGATCCACCTGAACCAGACGACCAACCTGCTAGGCCTATCACAGACTCCATGACAGAAGCACCATCACACCAATCAGATGAAATGAATGTTAGCTTCAACTCGCTCATGGAAACCCCTAAGAAGAAAAAGACACACTCTCTCAGGAAGAAGGCGTTAAATTACAAAGCCAATGTAATAACGAAGGAGTTATTTGCTGAATAGGCTTCGACGAATGACGACGCCCAAGTCAGCTCAGAATCTAAGGAGAAAAAGAAATCTAAATTACAAAAGAAGAGAAAGCTAGCAGCACAGGCAACGATGGAGGACGCGTCCTGGTTTTGTGGATTATGCTAGACATGTAAAATCACAGACATGAGATATTGTCCATCATGTCAGAATTGGTTTCACGATGAATGCATCGGATTAGCAAGACAGGATGAAGACGTTTTCTACTGTCCAGATTGTGAGATGGGTCAATGAACTTTTTGAAAGTCTTTTATTGATTGCATGAACTTTTCTATGTTGTAAGTTTTACACTGATTATGGATGATAGCTGTGTTAGAGATAAACAAGATTCGAGAAGTTGAGTTTTGTCAAATTAATAATTGATTCGTTATTGCTACATGTTTGTGTTTTTTGATTCTCTATCTTTGGTGGTTGTTTGTGATCTGAACTCTGAAGGGGCCAAATAAATAGGCAAAACTGTATTTGGATAAATAATGAATATCAAGAGTTAGCTTCAATAAAAATCGAATGAGTTAAAGGATTTCGATGATAACGATATCAATCCATAAATACTTTAAATGACTAAAAAATCGGAAATATTATCAATAAGATACAGAAAGATAGTAACTAATGATAATTAGTTGACTCATAGTAGACTTCATAAATAGAATATCCTTCGTATAGTGTTCATTTATATCAGCCAAATATATTTGTCATCATGGCCATATTCCCTCCGGAGATGGTATTAAGGCCCTTTCAAATGGTACTACAAAATTTGATTTTGAGATTATAGACACCAAGCACATTTATTTAAGATATCAGGATATAAAAATTCATGTTCAAAGCTAGCAGTAACTGTACTCAGCCGACGATTTCATCTACAAATGTGTAACTAGTAGCCGATTCAATTAACCATGGCTTTGTTACCTGCCTGTACCTTACTATAGGCCAGTTTTCTCAAATCCTCATCTGGAAAATCAATCACCAGAACAAAAATGTCGTAGGATAATTCATATTAAAAAATAATTCCCTTTGTTCCATGACAAAATGTTAATGCGCTCGCTGAGTTGAGTGACAACGTTGGCAAAAATTCGGATGATTGGTAGAGTTGACGAAAGGTAAATCCTGCACCTTGGATGGTAGGTGATCTAAAAACGGAGAAGTAAAATAAGAATGTGAATAAATGGCAGCATAGAATAAAAAATATACAATTACACAGTACACACCAGGGTTGGAGCCGGCCGGTGAAATCAAAGCCGGCCAGTGTCTCTGCAACTGAATGCTTCAGGCTTAGATCGTCAGACATCATTTGGTCAACTTAGGCCCTTAGACGACATTCAATTTCCCTATATTTTTAGCAATTTCGATGGATTTGGCAAAGAAAGACTGTTATATCTTTCTCTACATCTAAGTTGAAATTAATGAAATAACATCATCTTTTAGTCTTTCTGCGCACAAAAATTATTAAAATGTCAAAATATATTTCACCGATCTGGCCTTATCAATTGAGATAGAAAGAAATCCCAAGTAAAATATTTTTGGAAATCAAAGGTTAAATCATATGTTAAGTCTCTATTCGAAATTTCAAACTATCAATGTAAATATCGATATCTATCAAATGTACACATAGACATGAGTTCATCGAAATATATCGTAGTTCCATAGTTCACAATTACAGTCAAGTATAAGTAGACATAAGAGCAACATGACAACATGGAACAGGAATTTTTAATGAGTGTGATAAGTGTGTAGCGCAATGGAACGTCAAATAACTGAATCAGTCAACATCAAAAACAGTAAAAGGATTGTCATCACCAACGAAACAGAGTGGAACCAACCAAACATGTCAACAGCAACTATACAGGAAAACTAAAGTGATATAATGATGAATGAATTGTGAGCTATGGAACTATTAAACAATGAGCTATGGAACTGTCATGATCAATGAACTGTGGTGTATGTGTATTGTTGGATATCGATATTGACATCAACAGTTTGTAATTTTGAATAGAAATTTCACATGATTTAGCATTTTATTTACACAAACGTTTCATTTGGGATTTCTTTCTATCTAAATTGATAAGGCCAGATCGGCGAAATACATTTCGAAATAATTTACTAATTTTTAGTGCGTAGAAAGACAAAATAAAAAAGAAGTGATATTATTTCATTAATTTCAACTTACGAAAATAAGAAAATGAATTTCCATGTATGAAAGGAAAGGTATACATGAAATACATGAAAGGTAGGCCTGCCGGTACCAAGGATAAGACATTATGATAAGAAATAATACATTATGACTTATTTATCAATTTAATGAGTTATAAAATTAATAATTCTGATGATAGCAATAAATGTATTTTCGAAGTCAATAATATACAAGCAAATTGATAGCTGAGAGCCAAAAAAACATCCGAGCAACAATTATGCAGTAAGATGAAGTTTGAATTTAGGCCATATTGATGACCGCAAGATGACGCATAAAAGATTGAAACTAACAGTTAGCCTAAGACGTCATAAATTTTTCATTTCAGCAAGTGCTCCAATTTTTTTCGGTACCTGTGCAACGTCAATGACAATTTATCGCAGGCCGTTTATTTATCAAACAATACTCCACGATCTAATGTCAGATATGTTGAAGCAAACAGACCACTGTCATTCCGTATGGCTGCACTGAAATGCAATCATTCATTTATCTCCTAAGCTTCAAGTGTTTTATAAACTCTCCAAGGTGACATTATTCAAGACGTGGAATAATCTAACGATAGATAGGCAAAGGAATACACAATTCTCACAAAATTCATGTAGGCTAGAATATTGGATTTTGGAAACTACATATATTGGAGACAGTAGGGTTTGAAACTATATTCATAAGTTAATAGTCAAACTGTCAGAGACCATCGATTTTCCGCTAAGAAGTTATCAGAAACGTAGGTTTTAGATGTTGATGAGATCGTTCATGTTTCCTCAATTTCAACTCGAGGCTTTCCCTGGGACCAGCCGGTCTTCAAATTTTATGGCCGGGCAGGCGGCCGGTTCCAACCCTGGTACACACTGCGCTGGAATATACATTGAAGGGAGTGGTTGCTACAATTCTCCAGTAAATCAGTACTGAGAGTAGACTTAACCTGTAAATGAATAGAATTCCATTATTAACGCGTGAAATGGATGAATTCGAGGCAAAATGTTAGTGAAGCTGAGGATTAGTAGAGCTTGAACAGAGGGTCAGCAGTGTGACCGATCACTAGATAACTGAAATTTACATCAACTTATTCATTTGACTGTACTTTTCACATGTTATGTAACCTAATCAATGCCATGGCTAAATCTATTCACTGCGGATGACTTGGCGTGAAAAAGTGAAACAAGGTAGAGGTGGCTTGAAAAAATACTTTGTAACAGACAAATCGCGTGTTCCGTCATGTATTTGTGTCCCATGTGCATCCTATGGCAGTGTCTGCAATTTTTCGATGCTTGACTGGTTTCAAGAATTCGATGGATAAGCGTACGTACGTAAGTGAGGAGATTACTACATTTGCAGTGACTTCGATCTATTCTCATTTTGAGAATTATTGGATCTTTTGTTCTGTAGGTGAGTCTGCCTTCATGGAAATCTAAGATATCGGCTTTGCTTGTCGACAACCTCCGCCCTCAGCAGTCACAAGAAATCAGTTAGTCATTCATGTATATGGGTCATTCCACGACGATTCAACCAATTTTTGGAAAATTTTGTGGCACTAAGTCTCATATTTTCCCCATATCTATTAGTCTCAGACTTGGATATGTTTGCTACACCACAGAAAACACCAAATCTGAAATATTAGCTTCCAATTTTGAATACAGCGGTATCTAGAGCTTTTTTCCAAATTTTTGAAATTCTCAAAATTTGAATTTTCACGCAGCTGTAACATTTTTTGTATGTTCGTTACTCAACCAAACTCTGCATGCAGCACTAATTTGGTGTAAAGGAATTCCTGTATAAATTTCAACAGGTAACTGGCATGCAGAACGAAACTATATGGCTCCAAAGATGGTAAAAAATAGGGTACTCGAAAAAACACAAAACATTTTAACTAATCTCACAACTTTCTGTATTCTGGTTACCGCTTAAGATCACAGACGTGAAACACACTGATATACAGCAACACAATTATCATGGTTATTGTGAGTAACAAGAATACATAAAGTTGTGAGAAAAGTTTAAACTTTTTGTGTTTTTTTGAGTACCCTATTTTCTACCATCTTTGGAGCCATGTAGCTTCGTTCTACATGCCAGCTACCCGTTGAAATTTATACAGGAATTCCTTTATACCAAACTAATGCTGCATGCAAAGTTTGGTTGAGTAACGAACATACAAAAAAAGTTACAGCTGCGTGAAAATTCGAAATTTGAGAATTTCAAAAATTTGGAAAAAATATATTTCTAAAAATAGCTCTAGATACCACCGCTATATTCAAAATTGGAAGCTAATATTTCAGATTTGGTATTTTCTATGGTATGGCAAACATGTATCCAAAAATGAGCAAAATCTGATACTTAGTGCCACATGCCATTGGCTGAATCGTCGTGGAACAACCCATATGCTGATGATGACGACTGAGTGCTTTCCGTTTGCGATCGCTCAAGATTTCACAACATTTTATCTTCGGATTGCTTCAAACTTGAAAACCTTTGAACGAAAAAGAAGGGAATGCTTTACCTATAACTTCCACTATTATGATCTTCTGTCGTTTGGTCAATTATGTTCGCCAAATGTCTAAAGCATATCTCTAAGACGTCTCACCACATTTGAGCTTTCAAAAGTGTACAGTCAAATGGGATTAATTTCAATTTTTGATACTTTCATCGTTGCTTATTAAGGCTTATTCCTTATATCAGCTCTTGCGCTGCTTCACTCCACCGCTTTGAAAGCTGTCTGAATAACAATCCCTAAGAAAACATCGATTAAATCATCAGGCACGTCAATAAGATTTAGAATATGCATGCATGTAAGTTTGAATTTTCTCAATGATTTCCACAAATATGGAATCGCATCACATGGAGGGACAGTGTCTGAAAAGGGTGTTGCCTACAGGGTTCATCTTCTCGACTACAGTGCTTATATCTATTGATGGTCACTGTCGAAGCGATCGAGGTCCGATCAGTTCCTCCTTTTTAGCAAACACGGACAGCGGGTGAAAGTTTAGCAACAAGATGCGTGCTGCGAAGTCTCTGTTGAGTCAACCATATCTGATCTTCCATTGCTACAAATCTCTTGATTTCATGCACACAATGGCAGAAAAATCGATAGAGTTTCTCTGTTGTCTGCAAGGACATGTGACGGCACGCCAAGGAACAAGATAGATTATCTTCTGGTTAAAAGAGGGAAAAGGTAGTCAGTGCTAGAAGTCAGGGGTATCAAAATTTAATTGCAATTATTAGGTGATGCCAATCAATTAATTGCAATTATTCATAATTGAAAATTACATATGCTACGTTTATACTTGTTTTTTCATTGGCCATTTTCGTTTTCGAATTTCATAACTCCAGTTCAGTGTGCTAGTCTGCCTCTGCATGTTAATATTATGACTTGTTAACCATGGAAATGAATAGTGAGTATACCAACAACATGTACAGACATTAGGCATTAAATGCAACGTTGCTTACATAACGTACATATACACAACGTTACACTTACAACAACAGATAGTTACTGTTTTAGGCCAATTGAAAATCATCCAAGTAGTACATTTAAATAAGAAATATTTACTTTCTTTAAATAAGAAAAATATACTGCACGTTGTAGGATGAAGATAAATGCCTACCACACCATACCAAAGCTCCAGAGTCCAGAAGGTGATTATATTTAGGCCTATATAACGTCATTAAATACCTACGTGTAAACGATGTCATTGTGCTTTTGTTCATATTAACTTGAAGAATGATTGGTCGTGTTAGGAAGTCTTGTATAAAAATGATCTTTAATTGCATTCTAATTAGCTAAATGTCAAACTTGTTAAAATATTACATGTCAGCATTCCTGAAAATTTCGATATTTACGAGGCTAATAGTCTAACATCAAGAATACTCGTACTTTTTAAATCCTATCCTGCCAGTACTTAAGGGCATCACAGAAAACAACTTGTAGCAATAGTTTATCTTCATTCTGAGAAATACCAAAATCTCGGAAAGCAAGGACCGACAAAAATTTTGTACGACAAATGCTGAAAAGTCAACATTCACAAGAAAGCTCATCTAAAAGATCTTGTCTGATATACTTAACAAATATATCCATACAAAACACAAAATAGAGTAATCATGGTAACGTCATGCCACTATCGGTCTCGTGATTGAGTACTATACTCATACCTTAACGCTCATCATACAAACAGATACACAACGGATGATAAATGTTCATGAGTAGAAATTTTAAGACGGTGCTCATTTTTATCAATAAACCGTTCAAATGAAAGAGACTACTCGAGCCCCCCTCGGAATGCGGTTCTAAAAAAAGTAGGCAGGATCACCTGGGCACCCTCCTGACCGTACCGCTGATTGTAATGTACCAGAATGAAAATTCTTCCCACGTTAAGACACCCCGATCAACCTCTTCGTGCTGACTGCTCTTTTGTTTGTCGCTATGATATTCAGCAATTGTTCATTCAGTCATTCCTACTCATTGGAACTTACTTCGTTTCTCGTTTAGAGTCGGCTTCATTTCTCATTCTGGATACCTCCTGTTTGGCTGTCAGCAAGCACAATACTCAAGTCCAGGTATCTATCACTGTCCTACTGTCGCCATCGCAGATGAAAATTTTATCTCCAATCCTGTTTACAGTCTGCTGACATTTTGCAGCATCCCTTTGGTACCGATGACCATCCTGGTCGCAGAATTCCCTTTGTCTAAGCCCGAAATGTCTCTTATCCGCAGTTTGGGAAGTGACTTCGCCCACATCCTTGTCTCCCACTTGACCGCGGCACTGATCAATGCGTTTGATCTCTTTCTTGAATATTGGATTGAGAGCCATGCAGACATCTACAAAAGTCATCCATCCGGGGCGGAGAGAAGTGAGAGAGCATTTAAGGTCATACTGGTGGGGCGATGTCTTCTGACTTTCCTCTACTGCTGGATGGAGTTCGTCAGGATCAGACGACGAAGTGCACCGGATGAAGAGTTTCACTGCAAGGAACAGCAACTCGCGTCAGAACTCCTTCATTACTAAAAGGACAACATGTGTGCTCTGCGATATTTTTTTTCAATTCAGTGACTACATTGCTCTCTTTACAAATTTTGAGTGTTTAAATAATTGAAATGTTTGCTTATTTGTAAGAGAGAAATCCACTTATTGATTTTGATTCTATTCATCGACCCCCCCCCCGGAATTGTTAACAGGGCAGTGCGGTGGGTTTGCAAGTTGGGTATTCACTGCCTTCACGCCCCAGACTTTTCTGGAGCGTTGTAGTACTTTTAGTCCGGATGACCTTCCTACTGACTTCGAATGACACTTTCGGGGCTCGACCTCTGGACCAGAAGATCGTTAGGCCAAGCACTTAACCACTGTGCCGCGGAGACTAATGAGATGAAAAATCGAATAGACTGCATGTCATGAAGACTGTCAATTCATGGGTTGCATATATACTATATGCATGTAGGCCTATCATAGGCCTTTGAATGCATATGTGCATATATAATATGCATGAAGTTCCCACTCTGGTATGTAAGTTAAGAATTACAGTGTCATTTATTTGATATATAATTATAAATAGTTTATTCTTCTAAAGAACAGAGTGAACTCTGAGAACAGTTGCCGCTTGGAAAGCGAGCCTGTACTTTTTGAGTAGTGCAACAGATCGGATGGAAAGAAAATGCCGAGTAGCGAAGTGGCCATGTGGTGTATGTGGTGGCGGAGTCGGAAGCAACTGAGTTTAGCCTATTATCCAATATACTTCCTGTTTGAGGTCGGTAGTTGTAAAGATGCAGCCTTAATGCTAAGATGCAGCAAAGAAGGGGGAGCCTAAGCAGAGCTGTCAACTACGTTTGCTGAAGATAACGAACATGCCTATCAGGATCAAAGAGGGACGTCGAATCGACTGAACATCGACTCAGATGGCACATTAATCTATTTAGAATAATGCAGTCAGTCTTCAGAATGAAACGTCAGCACCAAAAGTCGCAAAACATGGACGACTTTGTTACCAATTGATCATATAATCCAGGCTATGCTCCAATATCCCTTGGAGAACTATTTGCTTTATCCACTGTCATCCGAAGAAATGTTTTTCAACAACCAAGAGTCAGGACTGTAAAAGTAGGTGAAGTATCAATACGTTTCTATGGCACCAGTTTCTGGAACAAGGTTCTGATCAGCATCCGAGAGTGCAGTGCTCGCTCAAAGAAAGTCATCAACTTCAGAAGCAGAGTGGCATCACGGAATCGTGTGTGTGATGAATATCAAGTCTGACTTTCTTCTTTCTTTTATTTGATGTCTTTCCAATTTACACTTGTAATTAATTTCCTGTACTTAGATTGGTCACATGCATGCAACATGTAGTGAATACAATAAATTGACTTGACTTGACTGCGGAATGTGTCTTGGAAGGAGCTCGCCTTGAGTGTTTCGACAGTCCTTCATGTCTTCAGGACGTTATCAAAAACAAGATGTGGGTGTTGTAGATTCCATGAGTTGCTATTCGTCTCGACGTTCAAGGTGTCATTCAAAAGTCCAAGTGTTTATTATATCGTATGTCTAAAAAAGGGACTCTACGGCTCTCCACTAAGGCAGTGGGAGTTTGATTCGGCATATAGTTGGTCAAGGGCACGCACTGTCAGCTTTGCAGGCGATTTAGCTGGACTAGGTCCGTCCAGGGTGGGCGACGGGGACGCACTGCTACATCCACCAAATAGCAATAGTCAAAGCAAAGTGTAATTCTTCGTGACGCGTCAGATGTAAGAACATTGGATACATTCAGAAAAATGCAATCATGTCATGAACGAAGACCATCAGCTTAATTGTAATTCAAAGAAAATTATTGATAAAGAAAGCAATTACAAAAACAGAGTGGTAAAGGAGACGATATGGAGCAGACATCATAGAAGTGGAAATAAAGTAAAGCTCAGTCTGAGCAGCGCGTGGAATGATGTGATTTGATAAGACAGTGACATAGTTTTGAACATGAGGTCTACAGATAACTTTGAAAATTAAACCTTCCTTATTTGTATCCGTGATCACATACCGTCCGTTGCCCAGCGAAATATATTGGGTAAATAAAATCATAAATTGACATCAATACTTGTGGCCCTTTCTCTACATATTTTCATGCAAGTAAATACATGTTATTACAGTAACTTCTTCACTGGCTTACCTGGCTTTCGCTCAGAAATACCGGCGGTTGGTTGATAACGATATTGCGATTTCTGTGGTATTGGTGTTTGCTTTTCTAATTGTACCACTTGACGCATTGGTTCAGAAATTTTGATTGTAGCTCCAAGCCTCTCAGCATCGGCATCTTTTGGACTCGATTCATTTAGTAGGTTATCAATAGGCCTGATCGCATAATCCTGCAGATTATCCAACAGTTCTTTCAATCTAGATTTAGACTTGGCCTTCTTATCTTCATACCGAGTCAGCCTCTTGTCTGAACGTTTCAATTGCTTTTTCAGAGTCTTATTAGCATCCATCAGCCTTCTATTATCAGATTCCCGTTGTTCGCTCAATCTTTTCTCCAACACTTTAATAGTATGTTCTAGTTGATTAACTGTGTTTTGTGACGTCTGAAGTTGCTTTTCTAACCTTGCATTTTCTCTCTTAAATGAGGAATTATGCATCTCTAGGATCGTCATGGAAGCTTGAAGACTTCTAAACCTTTCGCACATCATATGCATTGTTACTCTTAATTCTGCCTGCATGTAGTCGATTGTATCTTCCAATTGAGACTTCGCTACCACTGCTGCAAAACAAATGATGCATCATGATTAGAAATAGTTCAATATTGCCGATAACTCTATTAATACAAAGAGGTTGAGTGCGAAACATGATAAGCGCCGTGCTGGTCATTTTCAGAAAGCAGTTGTCATTTAACTGTGTCTACTGTCTATCACCACTTTCAATCAAACACTTAAGCAACATTGTCGGCTGGCAATAATTCCAAAACATACAATACATAAATTTGCATTATGAAGTTTTGAATAATTTGCCTTGCTCTATTATAGATACTTGTTTAGTTTGGGAAGACCAAGAGGATAGATATTAATTTTTCACTTTCTCATAAATCCGATATATTTCGGTGATCTACGCGATCTCCATTATCAAGATATGATTTGAAATAAATCACAAAGGGAAAATGCGATAGACTATAAACTAGGAATTGCTAAATATCACCGCGTCGTAGTTGCGCATCTTATCAGCCCTTTCATTTTTCAAATATTTTCAAAATAAGTTTTTTAGACAAAATCATTTCTTTTCAAATGCAATATGCGAGCGCTCTAGACATCGTGCAAGGTTGGGAGTGGTGCCATTAGAATTGCATTCATCTCCTCTTACTTTTGGATATAAATTTTTGCCGCTTTGGGATGAACATTGCTGCGCAATAATGACCCTAAAGATGCGGGGGTCGAAATGTTGCAAAATGGACACAATATGGAAGAAAGGGTAAATAAGACTTACAATCTTATGTACAAGCTATGCTACTTCATCACTAAGAGTTCAAGCGTTATGATCAATCTTGACGTTCAATCCGCCGGCTTTAAGTGTTTATCGGATTTAGGCGTCACCATCATCAATGATAAAAGAATAACATCACCTGCAAATGACAGATTTGCATTATAATTTGAGATGATGCGATCATTTCTAGGCTTCCACCAGCCCCTCAAGGATACGGACTGCTAGAAGGATCTTGGAGTTGTCATCTCGAACGGCCTTCCATCTCGCAAACATGTCCTTATGTGCACACTTAGGACATAATCTTGTGCCGATTGAGCAGCCAATATCGGGACAGGACATTGCAACATGCAGCTATTCGAACATTTTCTGAGAAAGGAAAGTCATGACTCATGATCTATCATCCACGTCTGCACAAGACACCAAAACCCAGAATTTACCTTGAACTTCGGTGTCATCCAGGTCATCGGCCTTTCCGAAAACAGATTCTTGTGTTTTGCTAGTGACAACGAGGAAAAGCTTTCTATCCACTGATTTGTTCATGCCCTTCTTATATAACACCACACCGTCTTATAATCAACTTCAACACTTTTATCAACAACTATATACTTGATCTTGTAGTGCGTGTGGCAATGTACTCCGGCTCTCCAACGTTTGTGCCACAGGGCTGGAACTGGCCAGGGTTTGGCGGCCGGGACTGGTGTCATCAAATCCGGCCGGTCGACGGTCGGTGCATTTAAAACCGGCAGGTCGGTACCGGCTTCTTGAGAACTGGCCGCTCGGGGATTTGACGTTGGCCTGGCGTCTCTATACCAGTTGGTTGAGGCCTTGATCGTCAAACATTATTTGGTTAACTTATGCCATTAGACAGTATTAAATTTCCACATAGCATAAATGAAATGCATGAATGGTAGGCCTACCTGTACTCCGTATAAGCGAGAATTACCTATTACAAAACAATATTTTTTATTGACTAATCTATTACTATTTACTAATCTAATGAGTTGTAGGCATATTTTACAATTTATGATAATGTTAACTGCATTTTCAAAGTAAATCAAACACAAGCAAATTGAAAAGAGATAATCAAATGACCCAAACAGGCATTTTTTGAAAAAAAAAACAATTTATACAATAATAATGCATACGTATATCTATATCCCGCCTCCACAAGAAAGTGTTAAGCGTTCAAGAATAAGTTCCAATATATTAAAAGTTTTTCTAGAGATGAAAGTTTTGAGATGAACATAATTGACCAGCCGACGGGCGATCATTTTATGTTTTCACAAGTTGCATCAGCAAAACTCCCCAAAGTTTGGAACCATCGATGGTAACGCAACCATCGACCGATAGCAGGCGCAGGACGCCGAATGCCCGTCTGGAGTGTTTTACTTTTTTGACTTTTAATAAATCTCGACCAAACTTAGGGGAGTTTTGCTGATTCAACTTGTGAAAGCATGATATGTTACGAAATGTTTTGTCTGCGACATGAAAACCTGATTTAAAGTGATTCACTGAAGTGATATTTACTTCTTCACTTGTGAGGGAATTCTAGTGATTTGCGACGTCAATTAAGAACTCTCTCCACTAATTTAAATTCACATCTTTTGAGTCACATTGATGACCGCGAACTGACGTGTAAGAGCCTGGAACAATGAGCATAACTTGTCATCAATTTTTCATTTCAGTGAGTGTCCAAGCGCAGCAACCGAGCGGTAGAGTGTTGCTGTATCTGTACAACGTCAATCGAAATTCATCGCGTGTAGATAGCTTATCAAACAGTTATATACCGTCCACTGTCAAATATTCGGGCAGTAGGCCCTAGGTTGCATTGAAATCCATTACTCATTGCATCTCAAAGTTCCACGTGTTACATAAACTATCCCATGTAATGAAATTATTCAAGATCTGGAATAATTTTACAAAATATAAGTTGAGGAATACACGATACTTCCAAGATTCATAAAGGCTAGAATATATGATTCCGGAAACTTTATTTGAGATATAGTAGGGTTTGCAATAAATGTATATATATACATTTAATATATGTTACATCTATAACATATGTTACCGGCAATCATTTTTCGACTGTTTGAAGAACAGTTCGCAATACCTACATCCAAAAACGTACGTGTAGATACCCCTAAATCATGTTACATTTACATGCTCTTAATGTTGTGATGATTGACTAAGCAATTTATTCTAGACTGAGCGGTCGACATGGGTTTAATTGAATTAACCGGCCAGCTCCAATCCTGCTGTGTCATCTGCCTTCAGTTCCGCTGTTCCATTGTCTTTTAGTTGTTGCATGTGCAACGACACTTGACGTGATATTTATGTCTCCCCGAAAGAATAACAGTAGTATACAGACCCCTCATTCTGTCCAAGAATTAAAACATTTTGAATTGGAACAGAAATGTACCGAACTGGTTTAAAACTTGAGCTGATGTTTCTAATCCTCTGTTATTTGAAGTGGTGATTGCGAACACAAATGTACTGATTTGGGTTTGTTACGAACAAAATAGTGTAATGTGTTGATGATGCAAGGTCGGTTAGGTACATTTAAATCTTCGAGACTTGATAATTTGAACATGAATGGATAAGTGTGTGAGGATTGATGCTCTGTTGAGGATGAGTACATAATGTTCTAATTGTGATGAGGATGAGTATATACTGTTCTTATTGTGATGAGGATGAGTATGCAGATGTTCTAATGCTGAACTTGCTATTTTTGAATGATTATGTTGAAGACAATCTATCTATATATGCATGAAGAATTGTTTTGAATGTTTATTATGGTTTGTGTTCCATTGAGACAATTGTGAGAATTGAATCATTTCTGTTTTATGCTCTTCTGTCAACTTCCTGTTTTCTTTTGTCAAATAGTTGACGTATTTGCTAGTCTACCATCCGTGAGCATCAACGTGGCGGCGCTGAACCGAGATGACACTGCTTAGTTTCGGGCATACTATGCGAATCTTCTGCGTTTGTGCGCCCAAATGTCATGTTGTAGGTGTTGTCCTCTTTCGATGGACTTAATGAGTGATCTTGAACAGTTGATAATTGCAACGAAGCAAACCGTAAGTGACTTTGATGACTATAAACTACCATCTGTAAATGTTTGAAGTGACATCGTGTATGTATTGAGCAACAATGCTATTTGTAGTTTGAAGTGTGATCATTGTATGTATTAAGCAAACAATGTTATTCGCTTTCTTCTATGTTTGAAGCACTCTGTTCCCGGTACAATTCTATGTATGAAATTGAAAGCAAGTAGGTTAATTCTCCGAACGTTTTCGGCCATTCTTTTCAGGGAGTTACATGGCAATGACAAGTCACGAACTGCGAGCGCATGATAAAACACTGTTCAACACATCAATCAATACTACCTCTACGCTACCAAATATTTTACAAGTTACTACTACTGTTAAATTAATAAGTAATGTCAAACAAGAAGTCAAATAATCGAAGTCAATACAAAAGGTAATGCATGCATAGAAGCAGGAATACTGATGAAAGATTAAAAAGATAATGATAAAGTCATAACATAATCCTTCTGCGAGCAGAGGACTGGCTTCTCTCTTTGAATGTGTAGGGCTTCCATGATATTGAGCTCTTTGAAGGTCTTGACTTTCCGGAGGATCCTGAAATCCTGGGATCCGGAGGTGTCTTGGAGCACTTCACGAGATGCTTGGTGATGGAGGGGCCAGTATCTTTCTTCTTTCCATCTATGAGCCACTTCGGGATATGCTCTTTCATCCTGTCTCCAAGACGCCTTTGTGTCCTGCCAATATAGCTGTCACTACAGCCACACGAGAATTTGTATACGACGTTGGGGGCGGCAGATGACGGCAAGGGGTCTTTGACAGTCTTAGTCAGAGCCTTGACTGTGTGATATCGAATCACAACTTGTGCGGCTGGGAATGCATTCATCACTGCAAGTCGGATTCTCCTTTTCTGTAGAGCAGATGGTTCTCCCAAGTACGGCACGGTTATCCATTTCTTCTTCTTTTCAGGACCTTCACTCTTCTCCTTTTCAGTACACTTCATGTATTGGTCAATCACATTTATAGGGTAACCATTCCCCATCAAAGCATCATACAGCTTCCGAAATTCCGATTCGACAGCATCCTCCGTGCAGATCATCCGAGCTCTATGGAAAAGTGATCGTACAAGTGCACTCTTGTAACGAAACGGCACAAAACTCTGGAAATGAGTGTAAAGGCCTGTCCAGGTTGCCTTTCTAAATATAGAAGTACGACAAGATCCATCCTCTCGGCGTTCAATTAATACATCCAGGAATGCCAACTTGCGGTCCATCTCCACCTCAGACGTCACCTCAATATTCTCGTGATAGCTATTGATGATATCCTTCAAATTGTAAAGCTGAGAGAGAATTCTTCTATGTGCCTCATTGTTGAAAAAATGGTTGTACAAAGAAAACGGTGTTTTCCCCGAAAGAAACGGTCATTTAAACCTTCAAGTCAGTTTAAGAAGGCACTGCGGAAATTGAATAGAATACATAATAATCAGAGGAAGTGTAAATTAATTCAAAATTCAAGTAATGACTTCATACGTGATTTAGCCTTTACAATTCACAAGTGTCTTTCAATATACAAGCCTTTGTTGAATCCTACGTCTATCAAAAACATTCACAAATTTCGAATCTTAGGGGTAGTGATAAAGTCAAGAGAAACATAATTCAACATGGAGGTGGTGGCTTCATGGATATGCTAGATGACATCAGTAATAGTACTTCCAAAGTGATGGACAGTTCTCTAGGAAAAATTATTACAGGTGTTGTACTGCTGGCATAAAGCCAACAAATCAGAAATTGACACGTCATTGATTACTCATAGATATTGATTGAAGTCTATATAAGATAGGCGTGCGAGCTTTCAATAGTCATTTTCAAGGGATCATCCGTTAGTGTTAGTACAACAGCAACAGCAACAACATGTCTCTTAAAATGCACACAATTAAAGAAGAGGGCGACGCTGTTGATCGCGATCTATTGAAATTTAAACCAACGAGAAAGGTTCAAGGAATCGGAAACACGTTTTGCTTTCAAACACTCAACGAGGATGAGTACTTCCATAGATTAAGTATATTAGGTAGAATGGTAACTCCGCATTTATTAAATCTCCAATGTGTATACACTTTCGATATGATTAAATGAACTCGAGGGGGATACATGTGGTATTGTCACCTAATGTGAGATATGCAAATTTTTTGCAGTTTTGAAGAAATTACATCAGTACCTCATATGTTCACATTAGGAAAGAAAATTACAGTTATGGGTTTCTCCTTCTTCAATATTCTCCATGTCAACAATGTGGTTCCCCCAGATACAAGCTCGTCGTCGGCTTTCGCCTCTTCTTCAGTATTAGCCATTGATTTCTGTTGGGTATGTCTCGCTCGCTTTGATGTAGATTGAGTTTTGAGTTTGATTTTGTAACCACCATGCGATTCACCACTTTCATCAAACTGATGTCGTCCATCTCTGACGAATGAAGTCATACGCGGTAGAATCTCCTTTATAAAGGTACCCCATGTGAGGTCACTGAAACGAAAAAATCGATGATCAACGTCTTTCCTCTTGGATGAACATACGTGAAGTTTGACTGTTGAACCATATTTCATCCATACCTTTTCATCGAGAGGAATCTTCATCCGAGTATCATGTCGCTCAATCAATTTAGCAAAATCTTTAAGTGAGGGCAATGCGTCACTACTGATAAAAACTCCACGATGATTTCTACTATTTATAACAGAATTTCGAAAAACTGTTTTGCTTGAATCTGTTAGGTGAATATTTTGTCTGTCATTTAACTTCCATGTTCTGATACAATGAGGCATTCTGAAGTTATTGTTAATAATAATAAAGCTTTTATTCGTCAGGAAATGATAATCACATAGAACATTATGCACATCAATAAAAGACAGTTGTAAATCAGGTAAGACCAAAGTGTTAAAACAATCATGTACAACAAAAATTTCTGTTTACTGTATACAAAAATGAACTGAACACCTACTTTTCAGAATTAGCAAGGTAGCACGCATACGGAAAGAATGAATTTGAACGTCTCATTGTCCTTGAAATAGGAAGTAGATACTGATTGGAATAAGTCAAACGCGGGGGGACCAGGTCATGCAAAGGGTGAGTAGGGGTTTCACATTTAAGTAAAAAAAATGCAATTTTGTAATCTGATAATTGCCTAAAGCTAGTTTATGTTTGCAAATCAACACATCGGAAGGATGCTGAATGCTGTTATGTATTCAAATTCAATTTCTACGCATCGGAAAGATGTAGAAATGTACACTCAAAAATTTACTACCTGTGTTATTTTATTGCTTCTATAGTTCTATACGCTATTCTACATCACCTGTTGTGGGAAGACATTTTCGTCTTTTTGACGGAGGAGGAAGTCCAAGGCTATAGTGTCCATACGGTAGAGATAAGTTCCTATTTATCCAGCAGCGCTTATCTTCCCAAAGTGAGAGCCCTCACTTTCTAAACGTTTTTGTTTCAACTATGTGGTTTTTTGAATTTATGACGGTTATTTGCTCATTCGTATCTTTCTCAGTATAGTCAACATTTATATAATCACTATGCTCTATACGTCTAACCACTGCTCTCTGTATACCCTTTGCTCGCCTAATGCTATGATGTGTTGAATCTAGAAATTTCATTGAATGTATTTTTGGTTTCAAAAGAACAATCTCCTCAAGCAACTTTATCGTGCACTCATCCTGAAAACAACCGAGTCTAGCCTTGTTTGCAATTGAATATAAACGGTGATTCACATCATAATTTGAGGAATCAAATTTTTCACCGAAATACAGGAATATATCCTCTAGACGAACAGATGGCGAGGTGTATTGACAAAGAAAAAAGCCATCAGTATCATCTCCACAAAGACGTGTTCTATTTATCAGTGGACATCTAATTAAATCTTTATAATTCAAGTGATGCATTTCTATTTTACTATAGTCAAGAACTGCTTGACCAACATAAATTATTTCATTTAGAACTATTGAAGGTTTATACAATTCCATACCAACTAAATCTTCATCGAATATCCTATGCTGGACATGTAGGGGATGATTGGCCAACTTAGGTAGTTGCAATGTTGTGTTTACTAATTTCAAGTTCCTCCGACGTATCACATTCTCCATAGTCCTACCAAACGGAATTGTTTTTTAATTTATAAAATGCTTTTTCAAAATAATTTTTTGATTGATCTCTTTTCTGCGAATTCATATCAATATATTGTCTCAGCCACGATTTTTGTGTGAACTGGATTCCAGCATGGACCATTCTTTATCTTCATTCCCATAGTCGAGAGGTAGAATTTTAGAATCGAGTAATGAACAACACAATTTTCTTGATCGAACTGATGCAGCAACAGTTTCTTTGTGCTTGTGAAACGAATATTTGATCTTTAAGTTTCATAGAAGTTTTTCATATATGTAGAAAACATTTTTCTCTCTATCAATTGCATTTCCGGAGCTAACGGAAAATCAGCCGTGTCATCGTGAATGTCTGAAGGATATTCTAAATCTAAATCAAAGACATAACCCATACCAGCCTCATTAACAAAATTTTGAATGTTTTCCTCATTTGAGACTTGACTTTCATCAAGCCATTTGAAGTTTGAATGTGGGAGATTCATACTTCGTGGCGAGCCGTAAAGGTTATTATCGTCAAAATATGCTAAATGACGGCTCTCTTGTGAATTGTTTTGCAACTCTGATATACGAGCACGCGCACTATGAATATTTGTAAACGTCATACCTCCTCGGATCCCCTCTCAAACAGATTATACAAGTTCTCATCTTGGATGTAAGGTGGGGAATCATTCGAAGCAAAATTCAATGCTGATGTGAAGCTAAGGTGAGGAAGCCTAACAAAATGAATTGGATCTGCCTGATCTTCATCTTGACTCAATTTCCTAAATGTCTCAAAAAATGTCTGCCAACAGCAAGACATCTAACTTGAGGCATGCAAGCATGTAGTATCCAAATGTTTTGCAATTAAACGCATTTCATGCCTTTTTCACATGTTCATAATCTATATCGTTACAATGCTCAACAGTGAGATCGTCGTAAAATTCCCTTAGAGGAGGAACACAGAGCTCCGTTAAAGTTGTCAAACTACTAAAATGTGAGTACGGAAACACTCCTTCTTCGTGGAGAATATCATCAGTTAATTTTGGAAATTCATTTCGCATCGCTTCTACATTTTTGTAGACTTTGAAACGTTTAGATAATTCGGCAGGTGATGCACTCAGAAATTGACATGGATCCACAAATTTTGATTGAAAATATACAGGCTTTCCTTATATTCGCTTGCTGGAATTTTTGATGATAGAGTAATATATTTCTCAGCAGTAACTGCAATAATATCTAACATCCAAGATTTCATTTCACCAATCGGTTTATAGCAAACAATATGGCTGTCACAGTTCTTTAAATTGTGAAGGAAAATAGGAAGCTCTCGTTGATTCAGTCTTAATCGCAAATTGCATTTTGAACATAATGCTTGCCTGTACTTTCCGATTATGTGATCGTGATCACGAATCTTTGCTATATCTTCACTAACTTTTATCTTACATTTATTACAACTTTCTGCATTTTTATGAGCAGTTTCTTCCATTTTTTGTTAACCGCATCGGCACTCTGGTCATAGCATTTTGACTATCATATAAGTTTTGGACAACATCTTCCAAATGATTTAGGAACTCAGCGATGCAATATTCCCCTTCAAACAGATAATGTGTTATTGCAGGTCGACTGAAGTGCCTCATGCCAGACGTGATACACACCTACAGTTGCAGGTTCACGAATTTTATTTTCTATGAAACAGATGATATCGGCGTATATGACTAAAGTATATGGACTGAGTTGGTACTCGCAGTACTTCTTATCTGAACTTCTAGATTTTTAGGCATTTTTTCTATCTGCGCCTCACCACGACTACAGAATTGAAAATGTCGCTCCAAAACGCTTCTATCTGAGAAGGATTGAGTTCAGTTTTCACAAAAGATTTTGCGACTTGTGTAAAATTTGCTATATAATCTAGAAAGCTGTCGTATGACGCAATAATGCTCAAAACCTTTATGTAGCACCAGCAAAATATTAAAGGTTCTTTTACCGATGAAATTGCTATTACATCTTAACTCCATTGAGACCATTTTCATACAAGTGGATATTTATTTTTATGTCATTGTTTTCTTTTTTGCCATCTTTTTCATATCATCCAAAACCAATTCAGATGTGCACTTTCTATATGAGTTAACCTCATTTATCTTTGAATGAGTAACTTCATCGTAGTGAATGATTGACGAGATAGAATAGATGAAGCAGTCATTTGTATTTATTGCAGCTTTAGAACATCTCAACTCTTTAGGTAAAGTAGTCATTTGACCACCAGATAGTAGAGTTGTAATTAAATTGAATTCTACATTTACTATTTTATCAATAACCTAATAGCTTCCTCTATTTGCAAAAGTTGAAACATGATTTGATAAACTATTCAAATTATCCTGAAACCATGTGTGAAAGTCATACATATAATTTGATGATGATGAGGTGTAGTGCGCGAGAAAAGTTTCTTCCTCTTGGGGATTAGAATGGACATAGCGAATTTGAGCAATTAATCGTCCACGTAGTTGAAGGATGGTTCGCAAGTAATTAACTAGATTTTCTAGTAAGGTTCGCATATCGAATAAAAACGATGATACATCCATTGTTTGAATGGTTGGTGTGATGTCATACACGCGAGCACGTCCGCTAAAAGCACTTTCACTAAGGGTGAGTGTTCAATAATTTTTGTGACTACTCATTTCAATGTTCATATCATGTATATTGTTGTGCTGACGGAATCTACTTATGCTATTATAATTCTTACCACAGTGAGAGCAGCAATGCCTAAAAGCTTCATCATTATTTAAAGCGCTATCCGGAATGTCCCTAACATGACTACTACAAGTTGGAAAATTAGTATTATGTGTTCCTATTTCCTCTTGACTGCAACATATGAGATCGTGTCTTTTTAAATCATCCTTCCTACTGGTTTCATATGGACACTTACTACACTTATGCATTATTCCTAGTTTGCAAATTTTTTCATGACGCGTTAAATTGCTAACAATTGTAAACTTCTTTCCACACTTAGAGCAGACAACCAAGATGAAACGTCAACCAATGAAATTTTTTTCTCAACCTTAGATTTATATTTCCACTGAAATACACAAATGAAAAGACAAACAAAGTATAGAAGTAATTACTTTTTTCTAAAGTCAAAAAAGAAGTCACAAAGACTGACACTTAATGATATCACTATGCGTCACCTTGATAATAATGAAGTATTTATATTTTCAAAATGACAATCGATATAAAATACAGAGAATGAAGGCATGATAATTCAAAAAAGTTACAGATGTCAGATGGTAAGGTGATTTAAGTCATAGTTCACAAGAGAAGATACGAAAGGGAAGAAAGTATTCTTACGTCTGAGTGATCTACAAAGACAGGCACGATAGGATCGTCCCTTTAGAACCGGAAGGTCGTAACTGACATTTTTTCAAAATTGAGTTTTTTGGCCTAAACTGATTATTTGCATCCAGATTAGCTTGTGGTAGACTGCCGTTCTTAGATTCGTATATTAACCATGCGAAAAGCGATGCGCCGTTTTGTCGCAAGTAAATGGTAAACAAATAGTTTCGGTCCGTTTTGTCGTAACTGCTGTTACGACCATTCGGCCGAAATTGTCTTACGGTGAATGGTAGTTACGACCTTTCGGATATGACTACAAAATTTACTTCCGTCAGAAACTATGACGTGTTGGTGTCCCGAGCGCTTGTGTTCGTGTATGTTGCTCTCCTATTATTGTATGAAACGATGTGTGATCGGGATATCGAGCTTGGCAGTTCAATATCACCATCATTGTAGTGTGACGTCAGTAACTGGGAATCTTATATTCGGCAGCGAAGTCGGTAGGCAGTGATTTGATTGTGTACTTGACATCCCGCGCGATTGACCTGAAACAAGGACGTCTACTGCTGAAAAGATCATTCGTCTTGATTGGAGTTCGCAAGTTGGAGATCTAAAGTAAGCATGCATAGCTATGTAGACTTAATAGACTTACAATTAAGTGGGCATTGCTTTGCTTGTGCTTTTGCTTTGGAAGTGGCAGACACATGCGACAGCAACCTAAGCGATGTTTTTAAGAAATGAATCAGTATACATATATAGGTTTTCCGACAGAAACGCAGAAATATGCAGATCAAATGTAGAATATGCAAACCAAATATCACCTTTAACAATGTTACTCCATTGTTAAAGGTGATATTCGGTTTGCATATTCTACATTTGATCTGCATATTTCTACAGTTCTGTCGGAAAACCTATATAAGTTCATAGAATCTATTAGCAACGTATAAACTAGTGTAAGTGCAGACATCAACCATGCATGATGGATAAAGCCGCCATGGCATTGAACTTTGTGCGATAGCCAGGTTTATAGCTGCGTAGGCCTATACAATTCAATTACACTCATAGTGGGAGTCACTTGAAGAAGATGCGGCATATTACAACTCAATATTCATATTACATGTATAATAGTCTGCTGTATAGAGCTTCACATTCCGAAAGTACATTAGGCCTATCACTTCCAGCGGTTTTGCAGTAATTATGATAGTTGATGTTTAGGAGTTTTAAAGAATTCTATTATTTTCAACAAGGCTTTTTAATAGCGATTTCCCATGCTGTGATGAGTTCTCGTAGCTTACTGTAAGCTGTAGACGATACGCCGGTATAGGCCAATAATATGTAAATGATAACTTATAATATTATTACATTAACGAATTTCTGCTAGAAGCAGCTGCTGAATAACCACATACGTACTGAAAAAACGATGTCTTATGTTGTGAGAGAAAATGGAAACATGATTATCAGCAGAATTTAGATCTTAGAATAGTACTAGTGAATTAATAAACGGGAAACTAAAATAAATTATCTAGGCTGATATGTTTTTCGCCATCGAATATCTATGTCCCTGCTTCATTGCAGGCATGTCGGAGTCAGTGCCGAAAAATGCGGTATGGCAGAGATTTAGCGAAATGGGTGACATTGATTTACTGGTTAGATGGAGCGATAACTCCGTGAATTGGGTTCCTGAGGCACAGCTCAAACGCAGGCCAAATGGTCTCTGGCAAAGATCTCAAGGCAGGAAAGGAAGCGTTTATGCTTTGGAATGGCAGATATGTCGAAGGGAGGATTCTTTCTATATCTGATGTTGAGATACCTGATGTTGTAGAGGAGTCTAACGACGAGTCCAGTGACGAGGACAATATCCCTCGTAGTTAGCTTAAACATGATGAAAACATAAGCCACACAGATAGGCCAAGCTGTAGCATGAGTGATGCTCGTGATGTAGAGAGAATGTGTTCAGCAGCTGGTGCTGAGCTAGTGATTCTTTCAGAGTGCAGTCAGTCTATTGATGGTGCAAGCAATGGCCGTAGCAATCTTAGTCAGACTAAGCTAAAAAATGTGCAAAATGTTGAGGAAAGCATGACCGAATCAGTCAGGCCTAGCGTTAGTACTTATCATCGTGTAGAGAAGAATACATACCTTTGCCATTTGGGTAATTTACGCTATCACTTGTTTTCTTTCTTGAATATGTATGCGTAATTTGAGCATTACACGATGTGTATCACATGAATTAAAGGAGGCAATGCACATAATGACAGTATGCGTTTGTGGGCCTATACATGTGCATGTTAATTTACATTTACATGCATAATATCAAAAACGACAGGCCTAGGCATGGATGCATTTGCTCATAGCAATGGTCGCATATACATTCAGTACATCTATGGAGAACTAGTCATTTTTAATGTAGACTACTAAACAACAAATTATAAATTCACATGTACATGTTTCATATGCATCATATTCATGATGCACATTTCATATTGTAAGGTGTTATAGAAGGTGAAGCTGTAAAATGTACAAGAAAAAGTAGTTGCAGATTACTTCTATTAATTAGAAAGGTTGTAACTTTGCACCACGTCAAATAATTGCGAATCCGTTATGTCGTAAGTGCACTTACGACCAATCGGATTTACAGAAATAAAAGACGGAAGGTCGTAACTGTCATAAATCAATAATTATCGATTTTTAATTAGTATCTTAACTACCATAAGAAACTTTGTCCTTGATATGGCAAATAGGTAATCTAACCCCGTCAATAGTATAAGTCAGACGAACAATATTCAGATCAGAAGACTTCGAAAACTTTGACTTCAATTTACTCGAAACGCGAAAAATGCAGTTACGACCTTTTGGTTCTAAAGGGACGGTATGTCCGCATTCAAGGAGAAATACGATTGTTAAGGACATGGCCATTATATTCTTCGATTCGAAAGAAAAGGGACTTGCTTATTGATTCACGGCGAATTTGAATTTCATTCTTTCTGCAACTGCACTTTCTCGTATTGGCACTTCCATGATAAATATTGTATATCATTCGGTGGGCACGGTTGTCGAGACGCTGTAGTTTTCGAATATGCGTTTTGTGATGTTAGCACAATGTCCATGACACATTGAAAAGTCATCGACATGTGTCATGCGCACTTTGTTGATAACTGCCGCTTTCGATAGGTCAACGTGCATTATTGTATAACGCTTTACTATCGATTGCGACAGATGCACGTTAGCCTGCGAAATGTTGCGAAGCGACTTAAGCAGTGACCAATGTTGTCCAATGCAATGTCCAAGTTGCAGATCAACATTGAACAGGGGATCACATGTTGGGAGAGAGGCATTGGAGAGGATAATTGCTGGAGTTGGGCTGTTGAGCATCGGCGTAGGAGCAGGGGGAGACGAATGGAACCAATAATCATCCAATGTTAGCTGAGGTGGAGTTGGGACGCGGTGCAAAATCGGAGAGGGTGGGAAGCTGACCTCAATGCAGGGTGAGTCGCGGATTGGGAGAAGGGGATCTCCTTTTCGGGAGCAAGTGTCAGCTGATGCTGAAAAAGGAACAGAGACATGTATTAATTTAAGGGACATAATACCACGAGTTCGATGTGATAACATTATAGTTAGGATTTTTAGGCTTTTCCTATGATTGATACTTACGTTTTCTTCATCTGATGAAGACTCCTGGATGGAGCACAGGTGCTCCTCGTTCTCCTCCATTGAGGTCGTGGTGGCTGGAGTCATGCCTAGAAGACTGGATCGCCTGTTGTTCTTCAGAGAGAGCGATCGGTAGCTCTTCAAGGGAAGATACATTTTAATTCCTTTCGAATTTGAATGCATGCATGTGACCTAAGTTAGTGATCTAATCATGTTATTTTATACGACTAAAATAATTTTCTATTACTTACTCTCATTGATGGCGACGTAGGCTTCGCAACTCAGCTGCTACATGCGGGCTTACTGGCAACGACCTGTGGATAGAATAAAACATAGCTTGAGTGTGAAAAACGAAAAATATATATGAATATGAATTGCCGATTTGATATTTCGAACTTACATTCCTTTCAGGAACCGATGGCTTCTGCTCGACTTTGATCTTCTTGACAGGTGGCTTCTTGATCTGAAATGGTGAAAAGACATGCACATCATTATACATGAAAAAAAGATGTGAACTTTCCCTATAAGTGTTGGACTCTGAATATTTTCTTTGACGTATGTTACTGCCAATATTCTAAATATGAACTCACCTCAACATCTCCATCCGAGGAGAGGGAATCGGTGTCCACATACTTTCGGGACTTGGGTCTGGGATTGGGCTTCGGTTTGGGCAAGTCACGTGTTGCGGGCTCCTCCTGCATTTCACTAACGATGCCATCAAAAGGACGCTCCTTGACGAACAGTCTCTGCACCCGCTTCTTTTCTTCTAGACAAGTGAGGTTTCGCCCCTCACGACCGTTTCGCAATGCGCATCTTTCATGCGTCTTAATAAATCGTTTTGGATTCTCACCCTTCGCCTCCGTGTCTGTTCGGACATAGCTTTTGCAGGACAAGTAGTACAGAAAGCTGCATTCCTGTCGGAACGTGCACTCTTTGTGTTGGCTCTTCATGGAGTGCCGTACAGCCTGCCTGCATGTTTTACAGTAATGAAATAAAGCGTTGGCGGGGTAAACAGCTAGAACGGGTCATGTCCGTAAAAAATTAAAAAAAGAACATAAAACACAAATGAATGATTCAATTCTCACATTGGTCACAATTGTCTCAATCGAACACAAACCATAATAAACATTCAAAACAATTCTTCATGCATATATAGATAGATTGTCTTCAACATAATCATTCAAAAATAGCAAGTTCAGCATTAGAACATCTGCATACTCATCCTCATCACAATAAGAACAGTATATACTCATCCTCATCACAATTAGAACATTATGTACTCATCCTCAACAGAGCATCAATCCTCACACACTTATCCATTCATGTTCAAATTATCAAGTCTCGAAGATTTAAATGTACCTAACCGACCTTGCATCATCAACACATTACACTATTTTGTTCGTAACAAACCCAAATCAGTACATTTGTGTTCGCAATCACCACTTCAAATAACAGAGGATTAGAAACATCAGCTCAAGTTTTAAACCAGTTCGGCACATTTCTGTTCCAATTCAAAATGTTTTAATCCTGGGACAAATGAAGGGTCTGTATGCTACTAACAACGCGGGAACTTGCTGCATGAAGCAAACTATCATATCCAGCAGCATCAGCACAATTATTGAAACTTCAATCAATCAATTCTTTATTGTTTCACAAGGGCGGTGAACACATTACGTAGCAAAGACAATATAATGTTACGTTAAAATGAGAAAAGTCATGATTCATGAGAGTCACGGACAAAAATGTATAAAAGAAGAAGCGTATCTTTCATTTTTAGATCTTGGCTTTTTCAGGCAGCATGCGTTTCTTGAAGAGACACGGTGGCGAGGGAGAAAGAACTGACGAAGAGGATGAGCCACATTTTCTGATACTTTGTTAAACATCTTCTCACAAATTTTATCTCCGGCTGAAAAGAGGGAAATCGTATCTTTCCAAAACTCTCCACCGATGATCCGGTGTGCTCTGTTTTCACGATGTTGTAGTTTGTGTTTAACATATTTAGATGCATTACAGAACGCTGTGTATGCGTACAGGAGAATGGGCCGAATCAGGGAACAATAGACCTTAAAAATCAGGTCTTCGGGACATCGACTGCACTTGAGTTTTACACCTTTTCACTCTCAATTTCGGACAAGGGAGATTCAATTTCGGACAAGGAAGATTCAATTTCGGACATTTTTTTAAATTCTTTTTTACTACATTTTCTAGCTGCCAGTGGACAGAGTTAGTTCTGAACATCCAATGAATTTCAGAATTAATTGAAATACATCTCGAAACGTGTACATACATAAACCCAACTTGATTAGAATACCTATCTGCTCATAAAATCTACTGAACATCTCAGAAGTGGAATAGCAGTGAAGTAGTGGAATAACAAGTTTATCTATTTCAAATCTTATCCATGAATTACAAAATTTGACAATTTCATATAAAAATCTCATGAAAAAGCATTAAGAAAAAAAAACTTACAAAAAGGTCATCTACCAGTTGGGACATCTTCTCCATTGCTGGCACGCGCGATTATTGGCTGCACTTTGTTGAAGTAGGCTTGTAGTTCGCTACACCGGATTTCAAAACCGATTGTCGCACAGCAACTTCACACCAAATTCTTCGACGTCAAGCTGCCAGAGACTCTCCTACGTTTTCTGTAAGAATCTCTTCTCACCTCTCGCGAAATTCCTGCTTCACACTCGATTTGAATGCGCTCCAAAAGCGGTCAATTGGCGAGCAACTGAAAGAATAAGGACCTAGTCGAAGCAAAATCCAACTTCTTCCATCTCGTGGATATTCCGAAATGACATTTTCTCCTGTTCTTCGGCATTAACGTGCCATGGCGCATTATCAATGCAAACAATTGCTTTCTGCAGCGCGGCTCTTTATAAACCTTCAACAATGTCTGAGAGGCACTTCATAAAATCGTCAGCATTCAATGATCCATAATGAGTGGAAAATGGTATCAGGGAAGTCGGAGAAATACTCGTACTTGCAACACAATGTATATTTGCGCATCTGGTTGATGGCAGTACAGCAAGTGCCCTCTCTCCTTTCAAACCTCGACCTTTGGCTCTCCTTACGTGTTGGTTAAAATTTGACTCGTCCTGGAATTTTGGTACATATTCATTTTCTAAGTAATGGAGATGGGTCATTCCACATCAAGATGTAAAATTTTGGAAAAAGTGAGCGGCGAAGGTTCCCAGATTTTCTTGAAATTCATATATCTTTATCATTCTTATCATTCTATTCTATCATTCTTTCATATTTTTATCTAGATGAAATCAAAAATATTTCGGAAAAAGTCTATCGGGAAGGTCACTTACGTGGCCTTGACGTGTTCGAATTTTTTCTATTTTTAGAGAATTTATGAAAAATCAATACATCTTTGACGGCCTACATCACCGATCTCGCATCGAAGTTGAGGAAAATTCTTCTTGGACAGCTTAAGTGATACCCAACCATAGATTGTCCAAGCGGAATTCATTACTTTTTCAATGCGAGAAATGTTCTGTGGGCCCTCAAAAAAAGTAAAAATTTCAGAAGATTTTTGAAAAAATTGAATTTTCAAACATTTCTAAAAATATGCAAAAGTAATTTTATGGTCCCTTCTTCCGCAGGCGACTATAAATACATCCAAATAACTAAAAAATATTCAGAAAATCACCAGGGATCGGGAAAGTAGTTTTTGAATCTCTAATTATATGAATAATATTCAATTTTTGACATCTTTGACTCAGTTCTGACAATTTCTCCCATCAGCTGCGTCAATTCTGATAGGTCGAGTGTTAGTTCTGATAGGTCACATTATCTATCTGAAACTGTAACCAGAAGTAACTTTTTCCACCCAGAAGTATGATTTTTTTGAAGTTGAAAATGTGCTAAAATTAGTTCGTTTATTGTACTGCTACTATCAAATTTATAAGTAGTATGTCCTTTGTAAATAGCAGCTCATATTATGTTTGTCGAAACTCGTTAATTCGAACTCGGATGGAGTATATGTTCGACCTATGTTGTCTATCCCAGCCTTGGTCATCCTCCCGATTTTTGCTATCAAGGGCATCGTATGTTAAGACTCGTTAATTCGGGCCTCTAAGGTCTTAACCCATTCATGGTCTGAATTAAAGAGTTTTGATTGTATCTGTTAACGGCCAAATGTTGAAACACGTTTCACATTTCCCTGTTGCATAAATGAATAATAAAATAGTTGCATAAAAGCATGAAAGAGGCCATCATTTTTAAATCACCATAGCTGATCAGTGGGAAATGTTCTAAGACTTGAAATAAGCGCGAAACTATTTGGCTACTGCTGATGATGCGCTTCGTCTAAAAAAGGACTCAACAGTTCGGCTGGAAAGGGCAAAAAAATAGCTTATAACTACATGTATTGGAAACTTAGGCCTATTGGAAATATGTGTTGAGATCAGAAATCAATTCGACTGAAATGCTCAAAACATAACGCCCACTTCGAAGAAACAGGCACCAAGGAAAATTTTTCTTCGCAAGTTTCTATAATCCACCTTGTCCTCTCCTCACAGTATTGCACCTGTCCATCATGAATTCTAGAAAAATTCGTCGACGGCAGATTGTGCCAAATTAAGCCATGATATATAAAATGAAGATGGGGATAATTTTTATCTCGACCTTTCTAAGATAAAAGAACAGTAAGTTTATTGCAAACCAAATTAAGCATAAAAACTATCTTTATTTACTTTCTTCTCATTTCAGCAAAGAAGAAAATTACTCGACAAATGATTGGGTCTCTGTCGATTACTTAGGCGATCAATTTCCTGGACAGATGTTTTCGATAAGCGAAAATTGGGCAGAAGACAGTACGCCAGCCAGAGCAGGACAATATTCCCGGTACTCCAAGTATCCCGATATTTACAGTTATCCGAGGGAGGATATCGTGAAGAAAGTTAAGAATCAACACTAGAAACCTCCAGAGGATTTTACAGGCCATGCTAATTCTGAAAAAGATTGTCCTAGATTTGAGATAGATTAGTACTAGAGTTCTAATTTTTCTCAGAAACTAAGTTCAAATGTTTTTCTTTAAAAATATGAGTAACAATAAGTAAATGAACTTATTTCCTTTAGTCATCGAGTACATCCTTTCATTGAGGCTAACAATCTGCTAATTACAAAGGACATACTACTTATAAATTTGATAGTAGCAGTACAATAAACGAACTAATTTTAGCACATTTTCAACTTCAAAAAAATCATACTTCTGGGTGGAAAAAGTTACTTCTGGTTACAGTTTCAGATAGATAATGTGACCTATCAGAACTAACACTCGACCTATCAGAATTGACGCAGCTGATGGGAGAAATTGTCAGAACTGAGTCAAAGATGTCAAAAATTGAATATTATTCATATAATTAGAGATTCAAAAACTACTTTCCCGATCCCTGGTGATTTTCTGAATATTTTTTACAGTTATTTGGATGTATTTATAGTCGCCTGCGGAAGAAGGGACCATAAAATTACTTTTGCATATTTTTAGAAATGTTTGAAAATTCAATTTTTTCAAAAATCTTCTGAAATTTTTACTTTTTTTGAGGGCCCACAGAACATTTCTCGCATTGAAAAAGTAATTAATTCCGCTTGGACAATCTATGGTTGGGTATCACTTAAGCTGTCCAAGAAGAATTTTCCTCAACTTCGATGCGAGATCGGTGATGTAGGCCGTCAAAGATGTATATGATTTTTCATAAATTCTCTAAAAATAGAAAATATCGAACACGTCAAGGCCACGCAAGTGACCTTCCCGATAGACTTTTTCCGAAATATTTTTGATTTCATCCAAATGATAAAGATAAATGAATTTCAAGAAAATCTGGGAACCTTCGCCACTCACTTTTTCCAAAATTTGACGTCTTGATGTGGAATGACCCAGATACGTTTGGGTCCCAATCTTTTCCCTTTCCTTTGTTTGTTCCGTTATTAACAGCATCCAATTCCACACGTAAATCCTTGATAGTAAAAGCAGACCGTCTAAATGTCGCGAAATAGTTTGCTGCATTGCGAGTAGATTGAATTCAAACAATAAAATGTCCTTTAATTCCATAAACGTTAAATCTAGCTTTTCTTCAATTCTGTGAATCGAAAGTGTTTCGTGCACCTCGCATAATTTAGTATTTCTACGTCCTCTTTAATATGCTTGATATCGCACTCTTCGGTATATGAAGTACTATGCCGATACCATAAGGATCATCAGACTCCAATATTTGCTGTTGAATGTGTGAATCATATTTTTTGTACTTTCGAGTGTGTAGTGACATATTGATGAAAAATGGCTAGGAATATTGGACAGACGATTCAGCTACGACGTCAGTCGACAGAAAGAAGCTCAAAAACTAAAGCAAATGCTTAGCTTAGGCAAGTGTAGGAACAACCAATGCCATACTGATGACGTCAATGGTTGCTTGGCAACAGCCGAATAGTAATAGCACGAGTAACCGCGTGTTTCATCCACTCATAAAGAAGCTTCTACCTTGTATACTTTCAACTATCATGTGCAGTAGACTATGATCAGTAGACTTGATGAGCAGATAGGTACTCTAATCAAGTTGGGTTTATGGATGTACATTGTACAAGTTTCGAGATGTATTTCAATTAATTCTGAACTTCTTTGAATGTTCAGAACTAACTCTTGCCCATTACAGCGGCTAGAAAATGTAATAAAAAAGAATTTAAAAAAATGTCAGAAATTGAATCTCTCTTGTTCGAAATTGAATCTCTTTTGTCCGAAATTGAATTTCTCTTGTACGAAATTGAGAGTGAAAAGGTGAACACGTTTAGTCTCTTTGAAGCGTTCTTGACAAGGCGTCAACATGAGGGTTATGTCACATTATATGTAACAACCAAGAATATAGAGACAATGCACACTTTGTACGACATGATTATCGGATAACATTACAGGGTTGGTAGATAAAGACTTTTTGGTGATAACATCCATTACTGAGCATTTGGAACGATTGATATGCAAATTATTGCTGTCTGACCAATGACAGATATGGTCAAATTCACTCAATTGATTAATGAATTCGAAACCTCTCTCGCGACTCTCGAGTCAATCAACTGATCATTTATTTGGTTGGAGATTATATCTTGTGTCTTCAAACTATGATGACTGAATTATTGACATTTCTGTTCTTGCCGTTTATAGAAAATTTAATGAGCATTAATAGGCCTATAAAAAGAAGTCATCTGAAAGTGAATAGGAATACCAGCAATATTTTCAAGAGATTTTGCACGCGTCTTAAGCGAATCGCTAACACATTTGTTTTGTCTATTGATTGAGAAAAGTAGCAAATGTCACACCTATTCCAAAATCAAGAAATATCGAGCTCAATATTCTATTGTCAATTGCTCTGCTCCCCGTGTCATTCAAAATTCTCGAATAACGGAATCCGTTATTGATTCAGTTAGAAGTCACCTCATTAGCCTTCACGGAATTCAAAAAATTGGATTTCACCCGGCATCACGGGCCCTAGTCGCTGACATCACAATACATGATTATTTGACTCGTATTTTGGAAGACTGCTCAACAGCCGAGAAATTGCGATTTAACATGATTTAAGTCGTGCCTTCGAGAAACTTGATCATTTTAATCTTGTGAGTTCGTATATTGCTGGAGCTCTTACCACAGCTCTTACACTGCTGCATATGCTCTTTAACAAACAGATTCTAACGTTTCAAAATTAATGAAATTGTAAGTGAGCTCCCAAGAGTTACGCAGGGGCACCATAGGTCTCCAAGTTATCACCTCTTCAGTTTGCCAGTCATTTGGGAATTCTGAAATCTGTAAATCCTCATTCTCAGATTATAACATATGCGGATGGTATCACAATCGTCAGTCCATTCAAAAATGAAAAGAACCTAATGGTGTTGGTGAAGACGGAAACTAGAAACACAGAACTATGGTGCAGCAACAACGATCTCATTTTAAAGGAAAACTCACATGATGGGTTGCAGACAACAAAAAGCTAACCCTTCATTTGAAGCATCCCTCTGTTCAGAAACTGAATTAAACGTGCCTGGTGTCATTTTTAAGGAAAATCTGCAGTGGCATATACAAGATAATGTAATAAAAAGTGCATCAAAGAGAATATTCATACTAAAATAAATGAAGAATATCCAAAGCATCAACAAGCATGATGCGAAAAAATGCACATTTCTCACAGATAGTGAGTATAGTTGTCCGGACTTTGTAGGATTAAATATGCAGAACAACCGCAAATCATCAAATCTACTTCGAAAGCGTTGTCTTCACATCATTTGGGTGAAATGGTGTTCGTGCGAGCTATCCCCGAATTTGGAATCTCGTAAGGTTGATTGGCTATGAAAGTGTCCAACATGATACAGCCCACCCATCAACTGAGCAGTTAGATGGTACCATTTTTGGTTAGTGCCGAATATCTTTCTTTTCAGCAGAACACTGCGCCGAAAGGTTCATGCCAACGTGAGCACTGAGGTTAGACATAATAGAAGAAGATTGAAGGTTTCTGACTGACCAATACTTCTCCTCACGGAAAATTCTTTTCACTATACGGATGCCATTTTATTCTGTACAGCTTCCTATATATACAATAAACGATTACAAGTATCACAAATTATTGATATTGCAAATGTACATAGTTAGACGTAATATATCAACTTTGCCATGGTCTGACACCGATGAGCCTTTCTGAGAGGATGAGTGAGGCACCGATGAGCCTTTCTGAGAGGATGAGTGAGGCACTCATCAGCCTTTCTGACAGGATAAGTGAGGCACCGATCAGCCTTTCTGAGAGGATAAGTGAGGCACCGATCAGCCTTTCTGACAGGATAAGTGAGGCACCGATCAGCCTTTCTGACAGGATAAGTGAGGCACTCATCAGCCTTTCTGAGAGGATAAGTGAGGCACCGATCAGCCTTTCTGACAGGATAAGTGAGGCACCGATCAGCCTTTGTGACAGGATAAGTGAGGCACCGATCAGCCTTTGTGACAGGATAAGTGAGGCACCGATCAGCCTTTCTGAGAGGATGAGTGAGGCACCGATCAGCCTTTCTGACAGGATAAGTGAGGCACCGATCAGCCTTTGTGACAGGATAAGTGAGGCACCGATCAGCCTTTCTGAGAGGATAAGTGAGGCACCGATCAGCCTTTGTGACAGGATAAGTGAGGCACCGATCAGCCTTTGTGACAGGATAAGTGAGGCACCGATCAGCCTTTCTGAGAGGATGAGTGAGGCACCGATCAGCCTTTCTGAGAGGATAAGTGAGGCACTCATCAACCTTTCTGACAGGATAAGTGAGGCACCGATCAGCCTTTCTGACAGGATAAGTGAGGCACCGATCAGCCTTTCTGAGTAGATGAGTGAGGCACCGATCAGCCTCTCCGACAGGATAAGTGAGGCACCGATCAGCCTTTCTGAGAGGATGAGTGAGGCACCGATCAGCCTTTCTGACAGGATAAGTGAGGCACCGATCAGCCTTTCTGAGAGGATAAGTGAGGCACCGATCAGCCTTTCTGACAGGATAAGTGAGGCACCGATCAGCCTTTCTGACAGGATAAGTGAGGCACCGATCAGCCTTTCTGACAGGATAAGTGAGGCACCGATCAGCCTTTCTGACAGGATAAGTGAGGCACCGATCAGCCTTTCTGACAGGATAAGTGAGGCACCGATCAGCCTTTCTGAGAGGATAAGTGAGGCACCGATCAGCCTTTCCGACAGGATAAGTGAGGCACCGATCAGCCTTTCTGAGAGGATGAGTGAGGCACCGATCAGCCTTTCTGAGAGGATGAGTGAGGCATCGATCAGCCTTTCTGAGAGGATGAGTGAGGCACCGATCAGCCTTTGTGACAGGATAAGTGAGGCACCGATCAGCCTTTCTGAGAGGATGAGTGAGACACTCATCAGCCTTTCTGAGAGGATGAGTGAGGCACCGATCAGCCTTTCTGAGAGGATGAGTGAGGCACCGATCAGCCTTTCTGACAGGATAAGTGAGGCACCGATCAGCCTTTCTGAGAGGATAAGTGAGGCACCGATCAGCCTTTCTGAGAGGATGAGTGAGACACTCATCAGCCTTTCTGAGAGGATAAGTGAGGCACCGATCAGCCTTTCCGACAAGATAAGTGAGGCACCGATCAGCCTTTCTGACAGGATAAGTGAGGCACCGATCAGCCTTTCTGACAGGATAAGTGAGGCACCGATCAGCCTTTCTGACAGGATAAGTGAGGCACCGATCAGCCTTTCTGACAGGATAAGTGAGGCACCGATCAGCCTTTCTGACAGGATAAGTGAGGCACCGATCAGCCTTTCTGACAGGATAAGTGAGGCACCGATCAGCCTTTCTGACAGGATAAGTGAGGCACCGATCAGCCTTTCTGAGAGGATGAGTGAGGCACCGATCAGCCTTTCTGACAGGATAAGTGAGGCACCGATCAGCCTTTGTGACAGGATAAGTGAGGCACCGATCAGCCTTTCTGAGAGGATGAGTGAGGCACTCATCAGCCTTTCTGAGAGGATGAGTAAGGCACCGGTCAGCCTTTCTGACAGGATAAGTGAAGCACCGAACAGCCTTTCTGAGAGGATGAGTGAGGCACCGATCAGCCTTTCTCAGAGGATAAGTGAAGCACCGATCAGCCTTTCTGAGAGGATGAGTGAGGCACCGATCAGCCTTTCTGACAGGATAAGTGAGGCACCGATCAGCCTTTCTGAAAGGATAAGTGAGGCAGCGATCAGCCTTTCTGACAGGATAAGTGAGGCACCGATCAGCCTTTCTGACAGGATAAGTGAGGCAGCGATCAGCCTTTCTGAGAGGATGAGTGAGGCACCGATCAGCCTTTCTGACAGGATAAGTGAGGCACCGATCACCCTTTCTGAGAGGATAAGTGAGGCACCGATCAGCCTTTGTGACAGGATAAGTGAGGCACCGATCAGCCTTTCTGAGAGGATGAGTGAGGCACTCATCAGCCTTTCTGAGAGGATGAGTGAGGCACCGATCAGCCTTTCTGAGAGGATGAGTGAGGCACCGATCAGCCTTTCTGACAGGATAAGTGAGGCACCGATCAGCCTTTCTGAGAGGATAAGTGAGGCACCGATCAGCCTTTCTGAGAGGATGAGTGAGGCACTCATCAGCCTTTCTGAGAGGATGAGTGAGGCACCGATCAGCCTTTCTGACAGGATAAGTGAGGCACCGATCAGCCTTTCTGAGAGGATAAGTGAGGCACCGATCAGCCTTTCTGAGAGGATGAGTGAGGCAGCGATCAGCCTTTCTGACAGGATAAGTGAGGCACCGATCAGCCTTTCTGACAGGATAAGTGAGGCACCGATCAGCCTTTGTGACAGGATAAGTGAGGCACCGATCAGCCTTTCTGAGGGGATAAGTGAAGCACCGATCAGCCTTTCTGAGAGGATGAGTGAGGCACCGATCAGCCTTTCTGACAGGATAAGTGAGGCACCGATCAGCCTTTCTGAGAGGATGAGTGAGGCACCGATCAGCCTTTCTGACAGGATAAGTGAAGCACCGATCAGCCTTTCTGAGAGGATAAGTGAGGCACCGATCAGCCTTTCCGACAGGATAAGTGAGGCACCGATCAGCCTTTCTGACAGGATAAGTGAGGCACCGATCAGCCTTTCTGACAGGATAAGTGAGGCACCGATCAGCCTTTCTGACAGGATAAGTGAGGCACCGATCAGCCTTTCTGACAGGATAAGTGAGGCACCGATCAGCCTTTCTGACAGGATAAGTGAAGCACCGATCAGCCTTTCTGAGAGGATGATTGAGGCACCGATCAGCCTTTCTGACAGGATAAGTGAGGCACCGATCAGCCTTTGTGACAGGATAAGTGAGGCACCGATCAGCCTTTCTGAGAGGATAAGTGAAGCACCGATCAGCCTTTCTGAGAGGATGAGTCAGGCACTCATCAGCCTTTCTGACAGGATAAGTGAGGCGCTCATCAGCCTTTCTGACAGGATAAGTGAGGCACCGATCAGCCTTTCTGACAGGATAAGTGAGGCACCGATCAGCCTTTCTGAGAGGATGAGTGAGGCACCGATCAGCCTTTCTGACAGGATAAGTGAAGCACCGATCAGCCTTTCTGAGAGGATAAGTGAGGCACCGATCAGCCTTTCTGACAGGATAAGTGAGGCACCGATCAGCCTTTCTGACAGGATAAGTGAGGCACCGATCAGCCTTTCTGACAGGATAAGTGAGGCACCGATCAGCCTTTCTGAGAGGATACGTGAGGCACCGATCAGCCTTTCTGACAGGATAAGTGAAGCACCGATCAGCCTTTCTGAGAGGATGATTGAGGCACCGATCAGCCTTTCTGAGAGGATAAGTGAGGCACCGATCAGCCTTTCTGACAGGATAAGTGAGGCACCGATCAGCCTTTCTGAGAGGATGAGTAAGGCACCGATCAGCCTTTCTGACAGGATAGGCACCGATCAGCCTTTCTGAGAGGATAAGTGAGGCACCGATCAGCCTTTCTGAGAGGATAAGTGAGGCACCGATCAGCCTTTCTGAGAGGATGAGTGAGGCACCGATCAGCCTTTCTGACAGGATAAGTGAGGCACCGATCAGCCTTTGTGACAGGATAAGTGAGGCACCGATCAGCCTTTCTGACAGGATAAGTGAGGCACCGATCAGCCTTTCTGAGAGGATAAGTGAGGCACCGATCAGCCTTTCTGAGAGGATAAGTGAGGCACCGATCAGCCTTTCTGAGAGGATGAGTGAGGCACCGATCAGCCTTTCTGAGAGGATGAGTGAGGCACCGATCAGCCTTTCTGAGAGGATGAGTGAGGCACCGATCAGCCTTTCTGAGAGGATAAGTGAGGCACCGATCAGCCTTTCTGAGAGGATGAGTGAGGCACCGATCAGCCTTTGTGACAGGATGAGTGAGGCACCGATCAGCCTTTCTGACAGGATGAGTGAGGCACCGATCAGCCTTTCTGAGAGGATAAGTGAGGCACCGATCAGCCTTTCTGACAGGATAAGTGAGGCACCGATCAGCCTTTCTGAGAGGATGAGTGAGGCACCGATCAGCCTTTCTGACAGGATAAGTGAAGCACCGATCAGCCTTTCTGAGAGGATAAGTGAGGCACCGATCAGCCTTTCTGACAGGATAACTCAGGGTAGAATAATCTCTAACGCCTGCATGAGTGTTTAGTGGTACATATTTCAGGGATCTCGGGTAATTGTTGGAAATCTGAAATTCTTACGGCCGCGTCCAGATGTTTCTATATCCCTGTAAGCGGGGATTGTCGATTCATATGAGTATAAGTATGGTCATTGTACCTTGTGTCTATCCAATTAACAAAGCCATACAACATTCTGTTTAAAAATCCACGAAAAATCGCGATGTTTACATAAACTCCCATGTGGTATTTGTTTTGTTGCATCCGCACTGTTCAGTATATTCGAATTTATGGTATATACACATCAACTGCAGAATATCGCGGTCACATTGAATATCTGCTGTTCACACACAGTACTGCTACGATCAGCTATCATGTACGCACAACTTACAGATGGCTCGATAAACTAAAATTTTCCTAGTTTCAAATTTACCTTCATGATAGAACTGCTTCCATTCATCCAATTCTGTTGATTTTTTAGAACAACAGTTGGCGGGAATCTTTTGGAACTCTTCCGCGTCTTTGCTAACACGTCGGCCGCATCCTTTGCAACAAAACACTATATCCTCAAACTCATCCCATGGCATTTCAAGTTCGGTGCAAAGATGCTCCACAAGATCGGAATATGACAAGCTCTCTTGATGTGCCTGCCAGCAAACACATCGACCTTTAACGAGCACTTTCATGTCCACAACCATCTTCTTCACACGCAAGTGAGAGCCGGAGATGATCCCTGCATTACATAACATTTCGTCATTGTCAGCTAGATCTCTTGATCCGTGAAATATTTGAAGAGCTGACACATCTTCATAATTTGAAGCAATGCGACGTAAATCTCCAACTGTGTTAATCTCTGACAGCTGTATCCTAACATATTGATCACTTGACAGTCTCAAAGTAATGTCCAAGGGATTATCAACCAGCATTTCATTTTCTTCAACAGGGATATTTGGCAACTGTCTTTTGGAAGGAATATCATCAGCCCTTTGAGCCATTGGCACGCTCCAGACAGTGGAAGGTGCAGCGTTTTGTGGACGAATGGTTTTCTCACATAAACATCGACCAGATACAATAACAACATTCCTGGAAACATTCAAAATGAAGTCGTAAAATCGTCTTAATGGATAATCCATTTTCTTGCATATGTTCATCAACTTCCCCTGAAAGTGGAAATGCATTCCTGACTCTATCACTTGGAGCTGTTGAGAACTTCCTAAACTTCCCATATTATTTTCACTTTCTGTTTCTGACAATTCTTCTTCGCTTTCTTCTTCCTCTGCATCAGCAGTCACCTCATTTACACTTTCTTCTGTTTCAGATGATTTTTCTTCAGATAATTCCTCATCACAACATTCCTCCTGCTCTCTTCGCTGCTCTTCCATATGATGCTGTCGTATCGCCCTCTCTACAGCTTCCTGGATCATTTCACAGTCATCTCCTGGATATATTTCATCAAACTTGATGTCAATATTCTCCCATGGGTGCGTGACAGTTGCGCACATCTTTGCTTCGATTTGTAGGTGAAGCTTTGTGCTGTTTCTCATCAGATCACTGATTCGGCTGTCCGGTTCGACTACAGCTCCTTTCCATCTGATTCTGATTGCTTCCTGGTCCATGACTGGAGTTGATATATCACAAACAGTTGCAGTTACTTCACTTATCTGTTGTGTCGGCCAAACATTCAACAGTTGAACATCATCGTCACTACCGCAGATGTCAAAAGTTATCTCACTTAGCAACTCGTAAGCAAATTCAAGCCTCTTGGAAGGACGTTTTGATACAATGTCTGAAAGAAGAAGGTCCTCTTCGATAGGGAGGCTATTTTCATCAAGAAAACGGAACATGGAGATTATCTGAACATCATCTTTCCATTTCTTCATTATTTCCGTTACAGAAGTTGTCGGTGGCAGAGCGTACGCACGGATTTTGTTTGCGTCTTCACCATCAATGATGACGCGAAGATCATCTGCAAGAAGAATAAAGGTTAAAACTTTGATGGCAAAGGCTTCGTTTGGAGTTGGAATAGGTGTGTTGTCAATGTCTCGGGTACCCAGAACATATTTACTTCTCAGGCCTGTCAAGCCGCAGCTACAGCCCCCTCAATTTCTGGGTCATGATTCAAACTTAGATATGAAAAATCATGCACTTATCGGTATAGCACAATCCATGCATTTTTTGAAGTGCTCATTTAAAATGCAGGTTGGAAAGATGCATCGCAAGGTGTGAAACTTAACGATTTTTTCAGAATCTAATTCACAACTTATTCTGTTCGCATTTCTTCAAGGTTTAATTGCTAGTTATGACTTTAATAATCTCTGGATACATGCAAATTGATTCTACACTGCTCCATACGAAATTGCAAATAAAAGAGTTGTACTTTAGCATGAAAGCTTAAAATAAATAGGAGCAGTCACTTATGCAAACAGCAAATGTTGCACCCAAAAGAACTTGAGTCAACAGTCATTCATCACTGAGATTTCGAAACATTCAGCTCAATATCTGTCTTCTATTTCAACGAAGCAATGAAAATGCGACATTCAACTTTATAGAACACGAGCTCATATTACATTCAGGTCTTGCTTTCGAATTCATCCAACAAGTTCCTCAAACTTGACAGCTTTCCTCTAATCAGCTTTTCCTCCCACCTCCATCTTCTTCCAGTTTCCTTAGAAATCACTACGCTGTTTTTCCAGCATTGAGCATGTCCTGAGTGATGTAGAAAATACGGCAGTGTTTGTTCTTCATGCATTTTTATCTTCACGCGAATGAGGGTTCCTATAAAACCCTTACTTTCTTTATCACTAATTTTTTTACCTTTTACTTCTTTGCAAGCATGTAGTTGTGGTAAGAGCATGCATGAGGCATAATAGCATGTCTTTATTATTGTCCATGTCATCGTGTTTGTCACTCATTCCAGTCCTGGAATCTATAAACAAGCTAACATAGCTATTTTTCGCTAATTATCTCCTTAGATCTATCTTTTGTCGACAAAGGATGATTTACAAACCTGCTGCTATCCATGTTTCTGATAGGCCTGCTTGCTGTTAAGGACATCATGATGCAATTTATCTTCCATTAGGCCCTGCTTCCCATTGATCAGCAGCATTATCGCATCAGACAAAAAAAGCAACAATAAGAAAACACAAATTACCGCATTGTTAAGATTGAGTGAACATTCGCTGTAGAAGCGATTTATTTGCATCATTAATTACATGTCATGTCTGCCAATATCTCTTGCCTAAGTGAGGCGTTGAGGCCGCGATTTTCACCAGTCGTCGACAAGAAGGTCGACCCAAGGCTAGTTCCTCCGCTCGGCCGTCGGAGATCCCTCTATGTTAGAGGTCATTTTGTACAACGTCTTACTACGCGTGTGTGCACGGCCTCATGCTCCATATGATGATCAGTGAATTCATTCCCTCCACAGTCAGCGGTAGTCAATCATCATTAGGTGGAAATGGTCCCAAGCTGCATCTGCATAGGGGCGAAAGCAGGTCGGCATGGCATAGTACAAGACGAAATTGCAAGCAGGAAGGCTTTCTCCAGTGACATTCAGTTTCATGCTTCTCTAATCAGAAGAATTTGTACGTGAATGCATGCACGCATGATTTTTCGACAGTGCGCTTTTCTACTTTTGCACATATGCATTACGACTGCGAACTGAAAGATACCATTAAGCATCAAAAATTTTCCATTACATTACACTTTTTACATGTCTACTGAGTATGTATCATGGTTATCAAGTTTGCTGATGAGATTTGTTGTAGTTAGCATCGATCTTAGAGAAAGTTGCATGAAAAAGGGGCCATCTGTGATTTTCCGGAAATGGTGTGTCGCCGGAATCTCATGTATGGGTCAGAAAAATCTCAATCACTGTCGCTATATCCATGAGGAGGTGAGACACGCTAAATCCGAGAGATTAGGGTGTTTGAAATTCTTTTCAATTTTGGTCTCTAAATTTGGGAGATTGCTCCATAACATCTCTACTTCCATGGGAAAATTGTAGACGTCATCCAGAAAGAATCTCCTACAGTCATCTCTTAAAATATCGAACTGTTCAGGTTCAGTCACTCTAGGCAGTTCGAGGTATTTTGGGTTCAAGAAGTACGGTTTCACAGATTAAGCTCCTCTTTACTGTACCACAAATAAATGAAATATGCACAAATTGCTTGTACAAAGTGTAGCATCACCGACCTGCAAAAATTGTAGTTCAGTGGAAATTCAAAACGCATCGTGGGTTAATCAATACCATAATTTCCAAATGCAGATGAACATATTTTGAACACATTTCAGTATGAACATGGCAGTTATGTGTTTTCGCAGCTTGATTTTTCTCATAGCGAAATATATATTACATGTATTTTGAAAACAGAAATACATGTTGCTGACAGCACGTGAGATTTCGTAACCATAGTTCAAACATGCTAACTATGTACAATATTCCCATTGTCAGGATTAACTATAAACAGAAATTTTTAGATATTTTCCAGTGCAACAGCATATTAGACATTCAATACAGAAGTAAAACTGAAAATTATTGTAAAATGATGCCGTCCGGTCAATCACGTTCTGTTAGATCGTACCTGGTCTTCCACTTTCTTTATCATATCATCTGGATATCCGATAAAGTGCAATCTGGCCAGTCACAGCTATCAAACCTTCTAATCATTCAAACTGAAGAGAACACAATTGAAGCAGCAACAGTGGAATTATGCTGAGTGGAAGGTATAAAAGAAAACCAAAGCATCAGTCGAATCTTTTCATATTTCAATGTCCGAAAAATTAATCAATGGCTGTAAAGGCAAGAAGCTGCAGTTTTGTCAACTAGTATTATATTGTGTGTATAAAGCATATGAATCTTGTGTTTCATTCAGTAGATGACTTATTTGGGTGCTGAAATATTACTTTCATCATTTTTATGTTTTCTCGTAGTATTTAGTGCATCATCTTGAATTTGAAAGTTGTAACTTAACTGATCGTTGGACATGAAAACGACCATCAAAACTTTTGAAAATTTTGTACATCAGCTTGCTCTTCAGGCGATAACCCATTTTCAAAGAAAAATAACGGAGAAAGGCATGGCAAACGAGTTAAAATCATGTCAAGCGATGGAAGAATACAAGAGAAAGTTGGATTAGTTTTCTCGATTTCAGACTCACCGTCCAGACACCTTCCCGCCATAGTGTCTCTGGAAAGAAAATAATATTGTTAGAAACTACTGAAACATTTTTCTTATTTGAAATTTTGACGAGGTAATTGATCAGCACTAAATGAGACAGTTCCTGCAAAGACCGAGAACAAAGTCAGGTGTTCCTATAACGGGATCTACGTTGGAAGATTCCCAAAGTACAACAGCAGGGTTGCCGTACAGATTGATATTTGCGTCCCCACCACATAACTTAAGAAAGCGGGTTAGATGGCGTGGTTCATAATGACCCAACCCAACAACATCTCAGCCAGCTGTGTTTCGCGAAGGATTGATTACTACGGCAAAGAATTTCTTGGCTTGTTACTTGGTTCAGGTGCAAGTATTTGGTTGCTTTGATAGAATATAGGCGAGTTACACGTATTCCTGTCATGAGTACGGAATGTTGACTGGCTAGTTGACATTAGAGGTTCCTATAAAGGATACCACTGTGAGGATTTGTCTTGGTGCTATTTTCCAATAATAGAAATTTTATCAATAAGTAAAACAAGGATGAAAAAATGAAAATATCCTTAGGGCATTGTGCAGTATACAAAAATGGTCACTTGACCACAAGCAAGTCACGTCGAAAATTCTCCTTTATTTTCTACGCTACCAAAAGTGTGTTATGGTAGTTATCGTTTATTGCTCGATGGATCCTGTGATGTTCATGTGTGAATTTTCTCGCCTAATATCAATCTATTGAATCAATTTAAAGATCATTGAAAATTCTATCTCCGACAATGTCGACGGAAAGTGCATATCAAAGCTCCTTTGGTTTATATCTACCGTAAATGTCAAGTCTCGAATACTTCGCATTAGAATATCCATTCTAGTAGTATGATATGCATTATTTTGTTCACTACAAAAACATTGTTGCTTAGTTCATCATCATCATCATCAGCCTGTTCTGTTCCACTGTTGGACAAAGGCCTCAGTATGCTTCTTCCATTCTTTTCGATCTTGAGCTTGTCTCTTCCATGTTGGCTGTCCACAAAACCTGTCGATGTCGTCTCTCCATCTCGTTACTGGTCTGCCTCTGCTTCTTTTTCCATAAAGTAGGGTAAAGTCTGTCAATTTGATAGTCCATCTGTTGTCGTGCATTCTTGCGACATCTCCCGCCCATTTCCATTTGGTTTCTTTTGCTTTTTCCACCATGTCCTTGATTCTTGTTTGCGCTCTAATCCATTCATTGGTCTTCTTGTCCCACTTGCTGATTCCGATCATATTTCTTTCCATCTTTCTTTGTGCTACTTTTAAGCTTGTTCTCCATGAATGAGAGTTGCTTGGCTGCCTCTTTCACATCGCAATAAGTTTCAAATCTAGGTTGCTTCTGATAAACCGCATTTATCCCGTAAGCGTGATTATATCACACAATCATTGTGAATCTAAAATATTTCATCTAAGCGATTTGTACAATTAAAGCAAACATTTTCAATACAGCGAGCGCCCGATTCAGCCTCCATTGTGTTTTGTATTAAAGGATGGTTGCAGTGTTCTTTCCTTTGCAGGTTTAATTCGATCAAGGTCTCCCCGACTCATAACGAACACTCAACCACAAGGTCACAAAGCCGATGTTATTGTCCTTCATTATTGCTTGCTAGTTATCAAAGATAATTCAGCTCTTACACAATTTCCTCAGATTCCTATATATTGATGAAATTGAGATAAAATGAAATAGATACTGATGTGCCAATGTATCATTCACAACAGGGACTATAAGGACAAACATAACAAAAATATCTGCAGGGCCCAAGCGACATTATTCTCTACGGTGTGCATGGAAATTTTCTGTTTGCCTGTCGAACAACAGAAACTTCTTGAGATGATCATATAACTTCCTAGAAAAGAAAACTTGTAAGTGACAATGTAATTTAACGCTTGAAAGAATTCCCTGACAGAATTGACTGCTTTACCGTCTGCATATGGAATTTGATTGTGCTTTCTTTGTCGGTGTAAACAAGAACTCCGAAAAATTCGAAGTTCGCCGTCGTGCTCACCGAATCAATTGTGGCCCTATTGGTGATTGTGGTTCATTTGTTCAACCGTATGAACGTCGCGAGCGGTAAAGCTTTTCCACAAGATATCGCACAGCAATCATTTAATTTATACTTCGCGACATTGTAACGCAAATGTTTCCATGTTCATATTAATATGAAGTAGGCTACCTTTTACCCGTGCGCTCACACGAAAGTCTTCTATTTTGCCTACATGTATGAGTTTTTTGAACAAGATGTAATTTCACGCACTTTTACGCTTCTTGACTATCGACTGAATTGGTGACACTGCATTCTCACTCTCTGTCTACACATTCTGTAATGATGATTCCATTTCATGGAAATGTACATTTACTCCTGCTAGCCTAATAGAAAATCTGATACGTTGCTGGAGTTACTCCTCTTCCTTTCCCCTGCTCTCATTTTCCAGGCGGAAAGTGTAATGTAGCTTAGAATTTCCGGGAGAAAAACACTTGAAATTTCTGGGAGTTTCCGTGTTTATTCACCTTCCCTCTCTTTATCTTAAAAATGTTGTTTGATAATTCAAGCTGGAAACACAATACTGAGACATCGAGGCCTGCGACCTCTAGGGGACCTTATTAAGTTTGCACTTATAGAGCTCTGCTAAGATTGACTGATTTAAACATCGACACTGATGCTTCTAGAAGAATCAACTTCCTCTCTTTTCCGAGGGAGAAATCAAACAATAGCGGTTTTCTCATATACGTTTTCCGGCCAGCAATTGAAGGCTCTCGTGCAAGAACCGACTAACCAACATTTCGAGATTCAGAGATAAATGTATTTTCCGACTTGGATATACATTGCAATCAAAAATCTGATACATGCACGATCTGGACGCTATGGGATGAGTGAGTGTTGGAATGAGTTAGAAGCGTAAATATTGACACGATTCAGATTTCACTTTTCTTGAATTGACTCTGCAAATTTGATATTGTGATGCTGTTTGGGATATTAAAACATATCATGCCCACTAGAAGTATGCGGCGTTTAATGATTGACAATAATTAATATTAACTGTTGAGATAAGTTTTGACAACACATTCAATGGAATATTGTTGAAAAGTAGAGAAATTCAGAATCTCCGGAAATCAAAACTCAATGCTTTGTAAAACCACTTAGGAAGTCTGTCTCCGGGATTTTGTTCTTACTAAGTCACAAATTAATGGAACTAAATAGAATCTATTGAAGTCATGCTTCCGCATGTACGTATCCTAATGAATTCTAGATCAGTACATGAGCTGAAATCGATTAGTATATCCCTTCCATTCAATATTTCAATACTCTTCTATTGTCAATTGCGATATCAACTAAAACACTTGTACGCTAGCTTTCACCAATTAAAGGGAAGAGCAGGTCGACTGACATTATCAGTAGACTGAAGCTTTTCCAATTGACGTGCTGCAATCTATAGCAGTGTAATTATACGTCAGAAGAATATACCGGCCTTAAAACTGCTTAAGACTGCTCTGGCTAAAATCATAGATGTCGCCACAATTCAACCATTGATTCTATGCTGACTTTCATTCAGACTGTTTTAACTGTGGCCTTCAAAAGTTACTCTCTTTTCCGAGGGGGGAATTAAGTAGAGGTTTTCTGATTTTCAGGCAAGCTATTTAGATTGGGAAAAAGAATTTCACGCAACTGGTCTAACCGATAAAACAATTCGCAGATTTAGGATGCCGCATATTTCTATTATCGGTCACCCTCGGTATCGTATTTCACAATCGAGCGACTGATCTTTACCTTTTTTTCTGTCCATGACTTCCCCCTACTTTGTTTAGACCTGGTGGAGTGCTATTTGTCATGTTGGCTTCAGAATCGAGGCCGCGGTAGGCTCTCGAAAATGAATTTCGCCAAGATTTTCCAAAACTTCATATTTTTGAGCATTTGTGACTTTTCAAGTGATATTTCATGAAATGATAAAAGTGGATACATGAGTGATCTTTCTTGTGTCAGGTGGTCAAATCTATTCATGCTTTTCAGAAAAGTCATAAGGGGTGTTGATTTAAAGGTAGGCTTCATTACGTTGTTCCCTGTGCTAATGTGCATTATTCTCTGGTAGGTATTTATGAAGGAATCAATGGACGTGAAATGGCATGCAACACGCGCTTCGAGCCCTGAGCATCTTAACTAGTGATGAAGCCAATACATGCTAGTTGTTTGATAGCTTAGTGGATGCGTAGGCCTATATTGCCAAGCTAGCCCTGCTCGGATAGCTGCTGCACTGACTGGTCAGTGTTTAATTATTTTAGTTGTAGTCTACGGTACTGTGATAATCGATTTGAAGCTTGTTCTGTTAAATAAGGCATAATACACAGAGTTGCAATTATTTTCCAGTAATGGTTAACCAGGGTGGACCGACGGGTACGTCTTAATATGAAGACGTCCATTCAAAATACAATGTCTGCCAAAAGGACATTTTACGAAAATGTTTTTGCTGTGACTTAATTGCTTGTCATTGTTCGAACCTATGACCCTTCATCAACGGAAAGTACATCCTATCTGACTTATTAGTAATGAAAAAAGAAAATTTCATTCAGATATTCTATTTCAAAAATGCATCCTGATATTGCAATCATTTGCAAAGATTAGGAAAAAATCGAACATATGCAAAGCCAGAAAGAACAATAACTCAACGCCATAAGCGGTTGCAAGATTAACAATAAATCAAATGAAATTTCGAAACTACAGTCTATGACCATAATTTCAAAGTTAAACTCGTAGTTTTCAACGGTTCTTCCTACCTGGAGACCACTTCAGTCATAGCTTTGAAAAGTGCCCTGATCTAAATATTGCAGGCTTGCTGTTCGGCTGGTAGTCCCATCAATTTCCAATGGGATCCCAACCCAATCTCAAACATAAACATATATACACCTAAAACATTAAAGTTGTTTTAGGTTGCCTTAAAACATACATGCACGTGGCCTATGAGATATTTTTCGAACTTTGACATTTGATAGATGTGCTTGTATCTACTATTCCAATAATATCTTATGACACATGTCTCCTGGTTAAGTTTAGAGACATAATTGTTGAAGCGCACGTGTAAGCATTTTTGGGAGCTGTTTATTGGAACACCATGCGAATTCACAAGTCGTCAATGCGGTAGGAGACTATGGAAATGTGGACATTCATACCTGCATAATGCCATTATTTAATCCTGATAATCAGGTTTTCGAGCCAGCTAGTCTAATTCGCATGGGAATAGTTTCCAAGAATATCTCCATCAGAATATTTGCGTGCTTTATATGTTACGACTATTCCAATTTATAAACTGCTTGAAATGTTTTACTGGTATTTATCTATGTTGCTTCTAATTATGTAAGTGCTATTTAGTCTTAAACACAGCGTTAATCCCAAAACTCACCCTGATTTATCTAAGCAAAAATATCCTGTTCAAAAATGATGACAATATCACAACAAAGTCATCCACTTTTAAATCTATGAACAAGTCTACAAAATAAAATGAACTTTTAACATTGTAAATCTATAAAATATATCATTAATCACAAAAATCTCTACAATGCTAGTTCAAAGTACTTGTGCACATGCATATTAGGCCTATTCGCACTCAGCCCTGGAAAGCGAGAACCAGAAAACGGCTATTGTTGTGAACGCTGTGACGCAGCATTGCTTCGCTCACAGATTTAGCAGAACATATTTACTATTTTTACACGACAGCGCGATGACTGTAAATACAAGACAGGAGAAACCCGCGAGCGATTCACAGGCAAGAAGCAAATCGGAATATAGCTGCCATAATAATTGATACAAGATATACACGTTTGGATATTGTCATGTCAAATGATTGATTTCTTTGTCAACAAAGAAAACGAATTCTGTGAATAAGCGACTTATCAACTCAGGATATTAAGCATCGATTAGATTATTTAGATGTCAAGTCACCTCAACATTGATTTGTCTGTTCTCCAAATCAATACTACAAATTTTACGTTTTTCTCATTTGAATAAAGTCTACACATGTATGCCACTACAGAAGTAAAATACTTGTGGAAAAAACAGAATCACTCCCTTTGTTCGACGTAGATATCTATCATTTCAATTTTTTTAAAAATAGATATTTACGTCGAACAAAGGGAGTAATTCTGTTTTTCCCACGAATGTGACCAACCTCCCATGTGGACGAACCATGAAAAATAAAATGCTCGCAATTATGATTAATTTTATGCACAATAAATTTGACTTTTCATTTATTTATAAAAGACTAAGCAGCAAAAATATGGAAGCTGAAACTCTATTGGGACTTGGATTATTTTTGGTGGCCCATCCAAGTGGAATCCCAATGCCCAACGGCAAGCCTGATTTTTGACCTACGGGTAATGCTAGGCCATTTTCCCATAAATTTCACTGCAGATTCACTTTGATCGAAGATGGCCATGATCGTATATTAAATGTGATAAATTCAAATCTTCAAACTGGAAACTTAATTCCCTAATTCCTAATCATCTGATCAAAACAATGCCTTAACGTTATGCAAATGTTGAAAATTTACATCACCAGCAATATAATAACTGCCTAACTGAAACATTCGTGCCATACGCTTTGTTCACTCATCAAATGTTACAAATGCTGTCATTCTTGCTGTAGTTCCTTTAATCGCTGTATTTGATGTTTATTCTTGCGGTAGCTTTTCAGAAAATAGCAAAAATTTGAAATCGAGTCATCATTAATATCTGATCTACTGTGTAATAAACGGAAAGAAGAAATAGCATACAAAACATGGAAGACAAATTTGAGCATGCATGGTTATTGCAGCAATCAAATTTGATATGTATTTTTGTCTATCACTTACAAAGTTAATTTGAACATTAGTTGACTACACCCTTAAAAAGTCATTGTGAAAATTTGTTCGCCAAGGCATCTATCAGAAATACAAAATGCACTTGAATATGGCATATTCTAGAAAATCATTCAATCGAAGAAAAAATTGCATAGATAAAACATGACACAATCAAAGAAAGAAAATGTATGAGAATGAATTCATCACCATCTTACAAAATCCACATGTAAGCTCGTGCACACATTACATTAACCCTTCGTCAACCGAGAATATTTTCACGACATGCTCACATGAAAGAGGTCTAAAATATGTCGAAGTATTTTCTGTTGTGTTTATTTCGCTAATGGTGTTGTTTCATTGAAATTTATAGAACTTGCAGATTAGCAATTGTGATAATAAAAGCTCTGCTTTTCATTGTGCACACTTCTGTCTCTATTTCTCTCATTCACGCTACGCTCATTTGTGTTAAAGAATGTCCATATACTCGGAATGAATAATGTAATCTTTTGGAAATGCAAATTTCACAGCCGGTTTTGAATTTTGGGAATTTCTGCAGTGACAACAATCTATTTTGACAAGATTATAAGCATCAAGGAATTTTGAAAGCATTCTATGATGGTAATTGCATTTTGCCGTCTGTAATACGCCTTTAATAATATTGCTTCCCAATTCATAAGAGATCATATTCTTTTCACAAGCAATGTCTCAGAATAAACACACTATTTACATTCTTTCAAGAAGGAAAAATAAGAAAATATTGCATCAACAGCGGCAAGGGTTAAAACATGACTCCAATTGTCTTAAGTTCAAAGTAGCTGATATATGCATTATTTCATATCTATGGAACTTAAGCCCTTTCTTAACGAAACACATCTTAAAGGTGTCGCAGGCAAAATAATTTCAGACAACCGGAATACATAGACCAAAAAAAAAATTTGACTACAATTGTGATATTTTCCCGGTTGATGAAGGGCTGATGGATCACTGTCTCATGTACTGTTGGTTAATATTTTACAAATAAGTAACAATCGATCTTCATGGATCTTAATTTTTCAGGCAATGACAAATTCATTCATTTCACATTTACATATTATGCATAAATATTGTTTGAAAATGATAATCACAAGTTCTAGAAAACGAAAACATACGTAAATCCTTTTGCAATCGGCTTCCATCAGATTACAATTTTGCTTTCAATGTAGCCAAATATTTTTTGAATAACACTCCTATTTTCATAAGTGCAAACATTTTTCCTCGGTGACGAATATTTTTCGACATGTAGGCACTTGACATATCAATTGTTCCGTTTAAGACTCCAATCATAGTATCATAGTCAGAAATCAACGTGCAATCGACAGTTGGAATGTTTTCGGCATTGGTGATGTTACTTAACGATCCGGAGCCGCTGTTGAGATCCAATAGCCACTTGCTATTCGCCTCGCCATCGGAAAGATCGATAATATATTTCTTCTTCACCTCCCGAACGATATCCTCAGTAATTGATGATCGCAGCCGATCAAATCCTTCTTCGAGTTTTGACAATTTAGAGTCAGCCGCCTGAAAAACAAAAAATGTAAAAAATGAATTCATTGCAAAAATACATGGCAATGAAAAATTCGGTGAGCATAAAAGCTAACTAAATAACGGCAAGTTCCCTTTTTCCACTGCATCACTATGTAGCAGCAATAAGACCCTAGGACATAGCATCACAGCACACATCTACAGTCTTACATTGCTATACTCAATACTCTCCACTTAGACCAACTAATGATATGATCAAAATGCTTCATCGCAAAATTTTTGGTCGAGAAAAAATATAATAGTTTTGATTGTGATGAAAAAATGAACATCCTTTTCCAAATATCTTGGTGATGTGACATGATAGAAATTGAATTTCATTTACCGCTACACTCTATTACTAGTCCATTATCAAACAGTAATAACAAAGCTTCATGTGTAAGAAAATAGAATCTTGATTCGTTCAACCGCTCTTAGATGACTTGATAAACTGGAAGGAGCAAGAAATAGATTGTGATAAATTGACAAATCTCTATTTCCATGATAATCTTGATGCCCTTACTCCCTACCTTTTTTATTGAATTTTTGAACGGATCACCGGATGTAACAAAATTCTCGACTGATTTGCGGAAATAAGGGAAATTACTGAAAATTGCAATCCCTGTACTATGATTATAATTCTACTGACTTTGGGAAGAGCTATTAAGTATGGAAGCATAAAAGCAAGAAAATATTATGATATGCATAAATTCAACAAAAAAAACAAAAGCACTAATAAATATGAAGATCTGGACTTGATAATACAAACATGATTATAATGCATCACAAGCATTGATCTGCAAGCAAATTATATCAACAATACTCATGAGCAATGTTCATGAACTATACTTCATTATCAAGCAAAACAAAATCAGATCAATGATTAGAAAAGAAACTGTGAATGGAACTGGAGTTGCATGAGCTGTCATGATTATGACGTATCTGAAATATTATTTGATCTACGAAATCAGAATCAATCTTTAAAAATATGTTAATGAGAAAATATCATGGAAATCTTTATAAAAGATTTCTTTTTGAGAAACAAAGCGAATTTAATTGTTAAGCATGTCGACGTCAGCTTCAAAACCCAACATTCATCTAGTTGATGATTTATTAGTGTGCGAAAATGATTAACGGGCTTATGAGAATGTCCGAAATAGGGCGAAAACACATTTGCTTTCATTTTTCGAAGCATCAAACTTCAAGGTTTTCAATGGACGAATCTACTGAACAGAATGCTGCACCGCATGAGTGAAACTCCGTTCCACAATAATACTGGTGTCTATTGTTGGAGGATCTTGTGGCTGTTGTTTGTCTGTTAAATGCAGACATTTAGCAACATACATAGGTCCTACACATCCTTGAGTTCGAACCATACCAGACAGGCTGCATGAATAAACACTTAAAAATTGTCTTTGAAAAATCCTTTAGCACTACTTTCATTGCCCATCCAAAAACTTCACTTCTTCTGTAAGATCAGAATCACGTGTACTCCTTCAGCATTCATTCACATGCTGTGAATGAAAAGTGTACTCATTCACGTGTACTCATTGTGTGTATTCATTCAGCATTCTATCTACATATACCTCCATTACAATTATCGCTTCAAAATGACTCAGCCTTACAAATTTGCCATTGTGATCAGCCATCATCCCACCATACCATCTACTTGATGACCATGGACTCCATGCCATGATATCAGGTATGTCTCTGAATGATATGATACAGAACTCGGGATACACAAATCCAAAAGCGTGGAGAATTGACTGTGGGCCGAACTTTTACAAATCGCAACATCTGTGTGGACAACTTTATGCATATTTTGGGGTTTAACTAGAACTTTAGGACTTCATGAAAGTACATGCAGTTAGTTTATGTCGACATCAATGTCATGTATAACATGCACTTAGGCACTTATGCATTACACAGAAAATACATGTATTCAAGTATATATCGTTCTGATGCTATGGTGATTGTTGTAACGATTTGTTCTCAATGATCAATGTCTTTCAGCAAGCTTACCATCGCATTTTTAAAGAAAGTCTGCAAAATACGAATAATTTTTTGGCAGCATATTGTTTTATTATTCCCTGATTATAGATGGTACAGATCAGAAGATCGTGTCCAAAAGTTTCATGTTTTTGTGCTTTGTATTCACATAATCAAATAGTTGTATTACTATTCATGTCATCAACACACAATGGACCGCATCATACGGTGTGTTTTCACTATTTTGGAGTTGCGGCAATTGAAAATGCCGCAAAATGAATGCAGTTCTGGAATTATTCATAGACATTCCTGCTGATGTCAACAATGCTCTGCAGATGAGTAAATTCACTTTGCATATGATAACGAACAGCTAAACCACATGTATGCAACTTATAAAATCAGCGTACTTTAAGTTATGCCGTAGTCTAGAGGGGATATGAACATTTTGAGACCAAATTAAATTCATGGCTGCTCGACTTTTACTAATGACTCGCTAGATAGATGCAAGGAAAGAAAAAGAAAGCTTATGTATCTAAAGTCAATTTATTTGTTAACTAGGCATTTTCCATTGAGAATGAGAATCGTATTCCTGCATTTCATTTGCATGCACATTCTAAGCCATACTAGCCATACTCTCTCTCTCTTTCTTAATGTTATTTTCCAACAACTTTGTGTTGTCATGAGTTTGGCTGATGTGTCAAAATATTCACATACCCCCTCTAGACCATGTTGTAACGGTATTCTATCAAGCTCCAGTCGCCACTATAAAACTGTCGATCTATGTTTCTTTAATAGAGTTGAAGCAAAAATGACAATTAGAACGGGCCAAAGGAATACTGGACTGCGCATACTGTGTGCTGGCAGACGATTGTCATAATAGAAAGCGCTTTCTATAATAAAGATATAAAATGACTGAACATACATCAATTTTGTCTTTGCTTCCTTACTTCTCTTCAGCGGGAGGCACTAAAAGTGGTGTATTATACTATTATACCATTGTGTGGCAGAGTTTATTATGTAACATTTTGACATTAAAGCAAGTTCATGACCCAGAAGCCGTCGGCTAAGGAACGCAGTTTCCTCCATGCTCAATACTTTGACTTCTTTATCTCAGATGATGAAGTCTGCAATAGCCATTTGTGACCGCAAATCAACAAGTCAGCGGAAAATGTCAATAAATCTAGATCAAACCCTGAGACCCATGCATCCATCAGGTAAGTGATATTTGCCACAATATGACTTCAAAGAATAGGGAACCCAAATGAAATACTTGGACAGTTCATGGAATTTAGGGAAAATGAACACCCTGTCCCATCACAAAGATAGATTTGTTTGCGCGTGTGTTTGTCTGGAGAGGACTAAATTCTATTTCAGCCATTGTTTGCAATGATAGCAAACGATAGAAACTGGCATAACCACAGAATTAGATTCATCTGCGCGCGCTTCGGTTTCCTAGAAAGGAAGAATTGTATGTAATCTTAATATCGAAATGGCACATCACAGAATTAGACAACTTGCTCCTTCTCGAAGGATCATTCGTGTATCGCTTGCTATTAGAAATGGCAAACAATAAGCTGTCAGTAAGAGATGCGTGAGAGAGATGCGTGCGTGCTGTGATATCACTTCGCACACACCGAAACACACATCGATGCCTGGCTTCGATTCAATGTATGCACTATACACTGAGCAATGCCGAGGAAAGGATGTGAAATCATCAAGTGAACTAATTTTCGTCCGCCTGCTACTTTCTTTAATAATGATCGGAAGGGCCAACATGGAGAAAACTTGTGGGCAATGATCTGAAGTCTTCGAATCTGAAGGAATTTCGGCAATCGAAGCACTTTGCTGGAACTCACATTAATCCGCAAGCGACGCACGACTTTTTTTCCTATCTCTGTAAGGTACTAGGAATTCCATTTTGCCCACTTAATAGGTTCCTCTATGTGCCGTCAGTTTCGTATTAATCACACTTCTAGCAAACCGAAGAAGATAAACAAAATATTTAATTCTGTGGGCATAACTATTTGTCTCTCCTCGGCTTGTGTGATTGGCCAACGCGCGCATTGCAGAAGCAGCTCGTATCAGCGAACACACGAACTTCAATGGTCAGATTGCAGGCAGGCCTGTCAAGTGAAAAGTACCTATCTTTGGCTTAATTTTCCTCCGTGACAAATTCGTCAAATGGAAATATTACTCACACAGTTGGACTCTTCACGATCTAAATTTGCTGACTGTGCACTTTTAGTGTGGTGTTTATCTCCTCGTTCGTCAGAACTCAGGCTTGAACTTGCACTGCGTTCAATGGAAAATTCAGCGTTGCCACCGGACCTCGAGACCCCATCCGCGCAGGCAGTGTATCCATGCACAGTAGTATAAATGAAGGTCTAAAATCAGGCCAATGATATACTAGGAAGTTGTATCCGTGAGGACAACATTTTCGTTGTTCTTGGAAACTATCTACTAAGCAGGATATTGGTACAATTTGTGTCATGGAAAATGTTTACGAAAGGAAAGTTTCTGTTGCTAGAAACTTGCTTCTAGCCTGATCTAGGTTTTATGAATATACAGTACGTATGAATGATTTTAATGACATTTTCGATTTTAATTTCATTGTAAATATTTGATCTTTACTACATTGATCAAACTATACACCAAATATCAAAATTGCCAAAAGTGCATGTTATAGAAATAAAAAGCAGATTGTTTCAGTAGCATCAATTTTTAAGGATAATATCATCCTATTATAAAAGGTTAAACGAGGTTGAGAAATTACCTCGTATATGCAAAATAAATTTCACACGCTTTAGAATATTCATGTGTCAAATAATATCTCAATACTGTGATAAGTTATGAATCAATAAAGCGTCTATAATTGTGATACTATATACGATGATTTAAGCATAGGAGCTGATACAAAACATCATAAGTCACATAACCTGACTTCCGTGCATGTGAGTCATGTGTGCGCATGTTTCCGCGCATTGGCGCGGAACCGCGTAGCGCTGGCAACGCTGAAAATTGATCTTCTTGCCCCTCGAGACCTGTTTTGGCCGTGACCATCAGTGCTGAAAAGTTTCATCTCTAGACCCAAGCTCACAGACAAGGCGATCTATCCATGTGGGTCCCACTCACCATTAAATATGAGAAATTCAATAAAAACATTTTAGTAACAAATGAAAATACATGCGCTGAGAAGAAGAACGAGAAATCTTTGCAATATTGTACTTAGCTAAAAAAAGTCACTGGGTCAAGTTTTACACATTTGAAGGCTGAATCAAAGTTTAGGACGGACTTTCTTCATCAATGTTTCCAGCTTCATAGCCGCCATCATATTCCCTTTTATTTTCATTTTACCTTGCATGAAAGCTTGCGTGGTCTGAACTTTCCCTTGGAACACATCGATGAAGGTACGAGAGTCCATCTCAAATGTGCAATCTGCGCTTGCATTCGGACCCTTTTCAACACTTCCAGCTCCATTCTTCAAATCCAATACCCATTCACCCACATCGTGGTCCGAAAGTTTGAAAGTGTAGATCATTCCCACTTTCGATACGATGTCAGGACTGAGAATTTTTTCGATACCAGCGAAGGTCGCTTCCACTATTTGCGAGTCGTCTTTTTCCTGAAAGACGGAAGAGGTTCATTCCGAGTATGTCCATTTCATTATTGCATTTACAGGGCAGAGCCTAATGCTTAAGTATTACCCTGCGCTCGCTGCTTCCTTTACAATAAACGCGGATCAAAAATTTTATGATTTTATGACCAACTTTCGAAAATTTCATGACCATACGGAATGACACATGGACGTTTAACGCATATCTAACCACATATTCCTGCAAAAATACACATGGGTCATAATCTACGTGACTCGTATCATATTATGACACTCTAAAAACTAACAAATTAAGGTAACAAAAATTACATTCTTCTATATCCAATCGATAACATGTTGCGGAAGCTTCATTTTGGTGACCAAGACCATCAGAACTTCAGGCGTCAGAATATGAGGGCAGGTAGATATACTGCGAGGTCGTTTATCCTGACTACGTGGTTCTTCTCCCACTTCAGGAAATCAAATCATGACCATTTCCAATCCGATCTTGATAGTAAAAATCAGTAAACATACATACCTGTATTTCAGGCATGCGTACTTTGTTAGTGGCAATGAAGGATGCTATTACATGCAAAGCACTTTCTATAATGACGAATCAAGTCAGAAATGATAACTACGGCAATTTAAGTTCACGTACACACGAGAGGTAATTATAAATGGATAATCATAGATAAAGAAAACCTTTGACATGGATCATTCATTGTCGCTGACAAAGGGCGTCTCCCTGGTACATGTCTGATTGATTATCATCGACAGTTGCTTCTGTTTTACAATATGACTTTGGGCACTCCTGCTTTTAATAATGAAAATATTTCAAAATGTGTTTTTACAATTAAACAGATAACAGCCTGTAATTTAATTTTGTAAAAAAACATGCAGAAAACTAAAGTTTAAATCGAAATGGTCGAAAAATTACAAAAATTTTGTGACTCTATGACAGGTGCTATATCTTATTACTTTTTATGACCTTTTTTGAAAACCAGGAATTTTATGACTTTTTATGACACTGGGAGGCCTGTAAACGTTAGCTAACAGAATCGCAGTGGAAGCCTTAAATTTCATAGCGATCATCATTCAATTGTTAGCGATTAGTATCAAGTTGTGTAGGATGTCGGTTGGTTACGTGCATTTGCTGAGTTGGTTGGCTGCCAGGTCACTTGCACTTTGTGGCAGTCGAACGACTTCATGAGTTCCACTAGCAACTGACTGATGTCCTACTCCGTCATTTTCTTATTCTCATTCCGTGCATTAACTGACGTCCTGTTATCTGTCTATGCATTCATTCTGTTGCCCTTGATGAAGAATGCCGAAACAATGGGCATTACAAAAAATTTCCTTTGATTCCTGAGACAGCCAGTTGCAATTGGAAATACTATATGTTTACTAACTTGGATTGTGTTGATCAATTGCTGGAACTTTGATAACGCTTTTACATCCATATAAAGAAAAATAATTTCATTTGCTTGTCTAAAAGAAAAGAATGACATTCTTCTTCAGCCAAAACGCTTTTGTTCATCGCTATTAACTAGATAACTTCATACAAACATCGCCTCTAATCTAACAAATGGAATAACATTAGTAATTATTAAAGCTCGACATAATAGTTTTTCAACTACTTTGACTACTTTAGAAATAAAGCAACTATTTTTCGGAATAAGAACATAAACTCAATTTTTGTTCATGACTATGATCAAATTCAATCAAACGGCAGATGATTCGAGGCTCTCATATGCAACTATGTAGGCGATATTCAGACTGGCAGTAAAATGGATTTCTATCAGCCGGTTTTCAGCCAATTAGAATTCCATTTCTCATCATACATCCACGGCAATCTTTCTTTTCTGCCTGCTTCCATCAGACAACTGGAGACTCAAGACTTGGCTTTAGTTGATGCATGCCAAATAATGGTAGATGCGGAGAAATTGCTGAGCAATATTTCAGGTGACGCTACTGGAGAGAAGCTGCAGACGAAGTTGGAATCCATGTTGACAAAAAAATCCAGCCTTCAAAATTATATCCGATGTGGCAAACATTCTACGTGGAGGCTGTATTGACGTTCCGGACTGTATGACCCCAATAACATTTCAGTTTTGCGCTTCTGTCCGGTTGTCAGCGGAAGTGAAGAGGCCCTTCAGCAACTACAAAGTGATGCTATCCGACCGGAGACAAAGTCTCACACAGGAGAATGTTCACCGCATTTTGATAACAAGCTGTTGTTAATTGATTGTCTTCTTGTTGATGCCTTTTTTTGTTAATTGAAATTGTTAAAATGTTCGAGGTAGTTTTGCAACATCCTTTAAAGGATATTACAAATAAATATAGGTTTAAGATGTTTACCGAACCATCCCATAACTACTTTGAGAGAAAAACTTAAACTATTTTGTAAATTTCACCAGCTAAACATAAAACTTTTCCTGCTTAAAAAATAAACTATTTTATCGAGCTCTAGTAATGATTTTCTACTGAAAATTGACTCTTACCAGCGCACTCATAGAGCTTTAAAAACATGCTATCATGTCCATAATTATGATATTTGTGCATATTTCCCATTTTGTGATGCATGCCTGCACGATATATGCTACAATACATAATTATGGTTTACAACTGCAAAGCAGCTGAAGAAAAATAGAAAGTACTTGTACCAACATTTAAAAAGTTTTGAAATTTTTAAGATAAAGTTATATATTTATGTTCTACCGAATACTGCCTTTATCTTTTGCTACTTCGTACCATGTAAGTCTGAAATGTCGATTTCAGTAGCAAGATTTCAACAGACTGATGACATTCTATTTCCATCGCTCAGCCGCCAAGCAGGTTAACTTACAGAAATTTCACCGTCTTTGATGATATCAGGGTTGGCTTCATCTAAGAAGAAGTCAGGCATCAATTTGCTTCCTGGAACACATGAATATCCTTCGAGATCGGTCACACCGGCCTTCGTCAGCACTTCATCGTCGATGAGAAATTGACCAGTTGTAGCACAGTCTGAAAACAAATACTTGACATGTTAAATGACAGTCGGATAAATTCTAGCTGGACTGGTATATATCTATCACGTTTAAGTTTAAGACGATAGCGATCATTTTGTAGAGAGATCGATGTGATTATTATACAAAGAAAATGGAATACAGAAGTGAGAACGTGCGCATTCAAAAATTGGACAGGTAATTATTTAAAAATTAAACAAAAATCAGGGATGCTATTGCGGTCATGTTGTCAAAAGAAATGTCGTAAGAGGGCGGTAAGACCCTTCACCCTTATATTTCTAATCCTTATACTTATTAACTCACATCTCCTTTTGTGACATAAGGAATGTTTCGGATTTCTTTTAGTAGTAACGGACTTTTTATTTCTTTTAGTTCTCCTATAGGAAAGAAGCACAGCGCATATGAGCTACACAATGTCGTGTTAGGCGTTAGTCAGAAAGGAGTATGTCTAGAGCTAGGAGAGTGCCTTTTTAAGAAAGAAGGGCACCAAAAAGTCAGAAGATGCCTATTGCCCGTGAAGCAGGCGTCGAAGTCTAAGAGATTGATGCTTTTCATATGTGGGCGTCTATGAAGTTTCCGAAAACCGATAAGCAAGGAGGGCGACTATCTGAGTATGGGCGTTGTCATATTCGCTCGACACGTCGCATTGCTCAACTTCATAGGACGCCTTATACCTACTTTGCAGTAGGTATCTAGCGGAGCTTCGACTCTATCAGTTGAGAAAGATTCGGTATGAACTTTTAGAAGTTGTGATCTCTAATATTTCCATGCTTATCAGACCTGCATATATTTTACATTTTGCGGACTTTTTCCAATCACTGGGGCACGAGTGATGCTTAGACTGCCCGATGTTCTGTAGTGCATGTTGTTGTGCGCACAGCACATAGATCTAAACACGATATACCGCAAGGTGTAGGTACCTTAGTCAGTTTTCTGTCATTTAAATATGACTGTCACATGTAAAAATAAGCAACGAAGAGCACAGGACTCCATCGAAAATTATGATTCTGTACGTCACAATCAAACTAAAAGAATGTACGTGTAGCCTATATTCGACCTCGATCGTTACCTGTAAGCTCACTGATGGACACGTTCGGATAGCTTACTATATTCTTGTACAATAATGATGAGGACTGCATAAAGGCGATATGCATAACCCAAGCAAAATAATTAATTTAGCATTGGGTAAGGTAAGAGCAGGTCTGTTTTAATATTTCCTTAATTCCATGTTACTTGATTGTTGTTTCTGTTTTTACTGAATTTACTGCGGCTGCTGGTCAAATATGTCTACTAGTAAAGGAAAATAAATGGACAATATTCCGCGGATACTGCATCAAAAAAATTTTAAAACTCAACGTTTCGCTTTACAGCTTGATCACGAGTAAAGTTGTGACAGAGATTTTAGAGAGTGGAAGCAATCACAATGACTACCATTCAGGGGACGTGGAATTCTGATTTGACACCAAGGATACTAAAAGTACCATTTCTCGGAGAGGACCATCGCAGAAAAGTTTTAGCTTTGTTAAGGAGGACTTTCTTACGGATAAACTAAGAATTTGTTTCACAGCGGATACATCCCTAAAGAGAACCCTGCATCCTCCAAAAGAAAGGAAACAATGTTCAGAGGATTGTGAAACGTGTCCATAAGCAAGGTGGACAGGATCATGCTTCAATAACTGGGTTGTGTATAAAATCACCTGCAATATCTCTGGAAGAATTTACGTCGGCGAAACATCTAGGGCAGTGCAATACCGACTGCAAGAACATTTTAAACAACAACCACATCACATGGGAATTACTACATTACAATGAGAAAAATTGGCAGAAAAGGACACATTTAGAGTCAATACGCATATCAGAAATTAACTCTCTTTTATTAGAAACTGTCAATTTGTTGAAGCCAATTGCATGCAGCTTACTTCTATTTCACGTATTTCCTTATCTTCTCATTACTTATTTTGTAAACAGCAGTGGTAGCCTTTTACGGCGTCATGTATGCCCGTCATATCCACGTCCCTTGAATTGTAGTCATTGTGCATTGCTTCCACTCTGTAAAATCTGTCACAACTGAACTCGTGATGAAGCTGTAAAGTGAAACGTCGAGTTTTTAATTTTTCTAAATATCCGCGGAATTTTGTCCATTTTTTTCTTAACTCTCATTTCTCCGGATACGTCGAGCACGGCTTTTTATTTAAAATAAAATTAAAAAATATGTCTATGTAAGATAATATCTTGGAGTAGCTGTGCAAGCTACAATGGCCTCCAGTTTTCTTTACACTGAAACAAAGTTAGGCGCGTTAGCTATGGGATAGATATTACTTAACAGTTACAAAATAGACATTTTCGTGTTCTTTAGCATTTTTTCGAAAGAATTTTTGAATTTGCATTTTGTCTCACTCGAAGAAACCCGATAGAATAAAGTGATCAACAGTGTATTCCGCTTTTATTTTATATGAAACGATGAACATTTTTCAATAGGAAGCCAGATTACTGCACTTTCATTCATGCGGATTCTAAACGATTCAACAGAACAAATGAATTTTATGAAAAGTAGCATTTTCACTTTTTCTGGCAGCAAGTGTTTTATGCAACGCTGCACAAGCGCTATTGCCTCGTGAGATCGCAAGACATCGATCGCAGTATAAAGTGGTGCTGTGTTCATTCACGCACATTACACTTCGCTCACAGATGGAAGACGGTCGAATGTGTTCTAACTTCGACAGCGGTGGTAATAAAGTCAGATTTCCGAAGTTTCCAAAGGATATCAAATAAGTCCGCACATAGCGGCAAAATTGCAGAAGTGCCTCATTTGGACCACATAGAAATCACGGAAATCATCCGAAGACAATTCAGTTTGGTTTGTACGGTTCACCCATGATAATCTAGAGAGTTTGTTCGATGTTATCAGGTGACTCTATGGTTTCAACAAGGGATTCAAAAGGCTAATACCACCGGCGCTGTGGCCTTGTGGAAGAGTGTTCAATTTGCGTCCGGGAGACCTTGGTTCAAACATCTCAAAAATAGTTAAACGCTGCATTCTTGATAAGCAATCAGCACAAAAAGAATGAGAGTGGGATAAAGAACAACTCGGTCACATGAAAGAAAGGCTCCGTGCTTAATGTGCTTCCGAGTATAAACAAGGTTCATTTATTTATTTACTTTATTTAATTAGTGGTTTAACCAAAATGAAGTTAATCGGAAAACCTCTAATGTGACCGGCCATATTCAATATATTCCGTAAAGCCTGAATATTTAGTTTTCAGTGCGTGAAAACATAACCCTATTCATCACGCACTACAACAATGTCATTCAGTTTTAAGCAGTGTAAGCTGTATAGTCAATCATTCCAATTGATACCTAATCAGTCAACTCATCAAATTCAGTCATACAGTAATGGCTCACGCTCTTCATCATTCAAAAATTTACACAGAAAGCACGAAGCACTTAACTACTTAATTACAATTTATGTATGCTTCACAGTTGACTAGTTGTGACGCTTGAACCAATCAAAATCACCCTGGAAAATTTCACGAAGGTACTCAAAAATGAGAACATACCGAAACTTTTGAGGTAATATTCAAATCATCTTAAGCAAACACTTGCTAAGGGACATACTTTGATAGTGACAGACATATTTCAATTGAAGACTGGCGAGAATAGTTCATTTGAATATTTTATAATGTGCTTAACAGTTATTCCCATCAATTATTATAAAAACTGGAAATCTCTGGGTCCCTCCGTAATTACTCGGCACATATAACTGCTGTGGGTTTGAACTTCTCATAATCGCATGAAGTGTTTTTATTACAATCTGTCTGAGTTCCTTCATAATTTCATGGAACTTCCAATTGTCTTTTGAGCCTTCCAACAAGCTGTTTGTCAATACCTTATCGTTGCAGTGCATAATACATAATGTGAACAGGAACCCTACAAAATGCTTTAGTTATAAAGTATTTGAAAAGAAGACAAAGTCTAAGGTCTGATTTATCTTAAAAACCCAAGACTTTATAACGCCCATGTCCATGCGTAAAAGAATGGAGTAGCGTAAATCCTGATTTATGAACGAAACTGCATCTAAACTTCATGACATTTTGCTCGGAAGATTGCAATATAACAAGGGACAAATAATCAAATTTTTATCACTCATGACCTTCAAATGAGGGTTTCGAGTATCACATCGGCATCATCCAAAGATGAGCAGTTGCGGTTAATCGATTTCCAGTAAGTATTTGATCGTATTCCAAATATTGTCATGTGATTGCTCTCAGACGCCAGCAAGTTCCTTTCTGATTGATCTTTCTATGGCTTTGTATGTGTATCCCAAGACAAATGTTTGTGCTGCTAGTGAGACCATGCCAATTCCCTTTCTTTTCATCCTCGAGATAGAGGAAGCTACAATCGACCGTAGAGAAGGCTAAAGCCGGGCTATACGTAGATGATTCGTCCTTAAGGTCGAAAGCGAGGAAAATGTAGTTCTGATGTCAAAGGAATTGGGTTCAAGGGTTCTTTTCTAGCTAAGGATAAGAGAAGTGGCACAGAGCCGAAGTCATGGTAACAAATACGCCACAATAACATTTTAGATAAAACTCATTACCTCTAACAAGGCCTTCACACTCGGGCAGTATGTTACAAACAGTTGCAACAGGTTCATCCCAAGATAATGAGAAAACAAATGGGGGAGCTCATGCCATTTTCTGCTCATCGTAACCGAGGTTAGACAGACTCAATACGGAAGCGCATGTAGAAATCCCATTAAATGTTAGTTCAATATAAACTACACAGCGGTTTGTCTGTACGGCAATTTTACATACACGTTTACTCTATATTAATTTCAATAGTTGATTGACTTGAACTTTTACTGAAAACATTTACCTCTTTGACAAATTGAATTGCGATTTTTTTACATGCATAATTCAGTTCAAAAAGTTATCGGAATGGTTATATCTCCAATTCAGCTTACTTAAAATACTTGATAGGCATCTACATGTACATACATGCAGTTTCCAAATTTCCAAGCACCATTAGATGTCTAGGGTGCAATAGATGATCGTGATGTGGTTAATAGACTCATATTCAGAAAAACAATGAACTCATTGAAAATCAATGCGCCTTATTGAAAGTTCCTTTTATCCAATAAGATAGTAAACATCATCCTCATTGAAAGTGGTTGAAGAAGTTAGTTGATAAACTAGAGTTAGTCGAATCAGCTATAGCAAATGAGTTCAGAACAAGACGGGCTCGATCGATCTTTTTGCATGTCATTATTTTTCTGTCCTCTGTCACTGAACATTATAAACATGTCTGACAACTTTTCATTTGTGTTCTTGCTTATATAAAGGACAGCCGATGTTGTGCACCACTAAATCTAAATGTCACCATACGAGGTCAATGCGCTGTTATCAGTTGTCTCGGCCAGGTGTAATAGAAACTTACAGCATTGACTTTCACTCTAATGTAGCATTGTATAACATTGCGTCTCATTCTTCCTTTTTTCTAGTTAGGGTAAAATCGGGTAATATCGTCAGTTAAGCCACTTTTCCAAAATGATGTTTTAGAACTTCAGGAGCTCATCCATGGGTGGAGCAAATTGTATCAACAAGTAGTTAACTCTCAGAGGTACAACAGAATCTTGGTGGAGCGCTTCTGATTGCCTCATCATGACAGATATCGAAGCGTGAAGTGAGTCGCCGAATTCTACAATATGTTGCCCCGATCAATGCAACTCTGTCAGCTCCTTCTCGTGCCATCTGACAGATAAGTTCTTGGATATTCCACAGCATAGGGGGGTAGAGTTTCACTGAATAGTAATGACTATGTCGAACTCTTTAGTTGTTTTAAGCTATATTGTCACATGGAGTTGATGCAGAAATGACGGGTAACATCGACACCACTGTCGATAGGCACCAAACAGCATTTTTCCGACAAAATACTGACTAAATAGTCGGTATTTTATCACTATTGTTTACGGTCTCATAGAAGATCGCCTTAACAAGGTTTGAATGTATACACCTAATAAGACAATCAAAGAAACAACAACTGTGTAAAATTTCGCTTCATACAATATATAATGTCTTATGTCTACTATACCTGGCAAATTTTGACGCCTCTTTTTGGGACTGTCGTTATTATGCGAACATCATTGCAGTTTACACACCTTACTTTTCACCTAGAATCATAAATTAAATCAATGAACTAACAAATTCGAGTAAAGAAGAGATTACTTGGATATCATAGTTCATCTCAAAACCAAGAAATACAGCCCAGAAGACCCGAAAAACATTTTACTATCGATAATACACGCTTTTACTACCCGAACATGTTCTAATAACCTCATGGGCTGCGGACAAATTCAAATTCGACGAGGGTAGACTACGTTGGTATGGTCATGTGCAAGGAATGCAAGACTCCTGGCCAAAGAAAGTAATGACTCAGGAGGCGTCAGGACGCATATCAAGGGGACGACTGCTGAAGAGGTGGTGCGACAGCGTGCGAGTCAGCTTCAGGACGTTGAACCTTGGACGCGTCAACGCGAAGAGACGCTTTCAGAGCGGACCGACGTTTACCGACGTCCAGCACTCCTAACAAGGGGGGGGATGGAAGAAAATTGTGTAGTGAGTGAGTTCGAGTAGGGCAAAGAAATCTAACCACATCTGTAAGACAGACTAAACTCAGAATTGCAGTTTTTGTTAGATAAAAGAGACGACGAGGTATAGGAGTTCAAATTAGGAGATAGCTTTCTCAGTTCACAGATTTTGCTCATGAAACATTGAGGAATCAAAACGCAACCTGAAGCACGTCACCAATCCAGCTCCAGGATGTTATATCAGGGTTTCCGCGATTTTCAAGGATCGTTTCTCCAGGAGCATTTTGATGAAATTTCCAGAAGTTTTCCAGGAGGTTTACATAATTGGATTTACAAACGGAGTTTACATAGTTCGTGATATGCCAAATGCAAATTCTTTGTATTACATATGCGAGCGATAAAACAACTGATTTTACAATAGCTTTAACGTACGTTTCCACTTCAGCCTTAATACGAATCACGAGTGAATCTGACCAGTCTTCATAATTCATGAAACCTGGTCCTGATAAATGTATGACTTGTAACGGTTCATATATATTTCAGGCACTCGGAGTACGATGTCCCAGTGTGGCTCAAATGCACCTTTGATCATTTGGTGAAATGGGGGTGAAATTTTTCATTGGGCCAATGAAAATCCTCGGCATTACTAAGTACATGGAAATTAAAATCAAGACAAATACTATGATAAAAAGAATTTAACATGTTTATTTCAATTCTTCTTCTAATTTGTTTATTTGTCCTTCCAGCGCATCCTCTCAATATAATTTTCGGCGATAGAAAAGAAACAGTTAAATAACAAATTAATACTCAATAAATCCAACACTCACTCCACTGCGTATAAGTCGTTGTATATCGTCAGTCGTCATATTTTAAGAATCTGCAAAAAATTATTATATTACTGAAAAATTAGAGCTGTGTGTGGTGTACCGGTGCACCTGTTCTTTTCATTGCACCGGTACCCCGACCGGTGCATCGAAATTCGAACATTCCAATTCATGTTTTGCTGTGAAGCTTAAATTATAATCATGCACAGGAGTCTTCCTCGTAGCGCTGAAAAACGTAGAAAACGCGAAAAACGCGGAAAACTAAATTTCCTGGAGAATAACGCAGAAATCTTCATGTTTACTGTGAAATGCCGAATCTTCGTCTTCCAGATACATGTGAAAATGAATAGTCAGTTTACATGAACATTGCCAGTAATGCATCGAGTGCAAGTCATCCGATTTTATTTTGTCGAGCGATTGTAAACCGGGTGTCAAACTTAGCAGCAAAAGCAATTCTTTCTTTGCAGATGCTGAGCAGTCTTTCAAGAATTACAAACTCATTTCCTCTCCGCTGCGCCAAAATCTAAGCCCGGCCAACTTATTTAGCATGATTAAACTTTATTTTAATAAACTAGAGTGAAGTATTTTACTATGCTAGCTTGACCATGTTTAGATTAAGCTGCGTGTTTTATTATCACATCATATCATGACATTTTCCTTTCAACAAAGATATCTGATTTTGATGCTGAATTATTGGGTTGTAAAGCGACTTCAGTAAGCATGAATTATCGTGATTCAAATTCAAGAAATCACTTGAATGCCCAAAAATGATTAAAACAATTTAAATCAATTAAATAGGGCCGCAGAGAACGAGATTTTTAACGCAAAATTCTCCGCGGAATTTTGAAAACCTGAGCGCGGAAAATCCCTGTCCCTGATTATTATTAACTTATTGTCATGTTAGTCACAGAAAATTGAGAGAAAAATATTTTAAGCATGCAGTATAACCATCCATCCAGGAGAACATTGCTCAATTCTATCTATCAATTCAATTCAAGCTACACGACAGTCAAACTTCAAATATCAATTCAATTCGCAATAAACTTCTAAATCATGAAACTGAAACCTTTTGAAAATCACGGTCGTCATAAAATGTACGATTCCTGATGTTGAGAGAAAATGTGAAAAAGATGACGAAAATTCAGAAAATTAAGATCTCAGAGAAAACCGCGTAGACCTAACCTGCTGTTGCTCTTCTTGTTAAGATCTACATGTAGGCTATCTTGGCATTCCAGTGGCCAGGGATCCGTCCTGAAGATTTTCTTTTTAGCTGCTTAAAGAGACTGCCTGAAGCCGATCGTGATGTCGAAATCTTGACCTTCCGCATAGTAACGCGACATATAACGTGACATTGCTTCGAATCTGTCAGCATTTCTTGATGTGTTCAGTTATTTTGAAAAGGAATCAAGAATATACTCTTGCTTCGCTGCATATTATTTTAAAATGAATCAATTAAAAACCCACCGTTTCTGTGTAAAATTTCGCTTCATACAATATATAATGTCTTATGTCTACTATACCTGGCAAATTTTGACGCCTCTTTTTGGGACTGTCGTTATTATGCGAACATCATTGCAGTTTACACACCTTACTTTTCACCTAGAATCATAAATTAAATCAATGAACTAACAAATTCGAGTAAAGAAGAGATTACTTGGATATCATAGTTCATCTCAAAACCAAGAAATACAGCCCAGAAGACCCGAAAAACATTTTACTATCGATAATACACGCTTTTACTACCCGAACATGTTCTAATAACCTCATGGGCTGCGGACAAATTCAAATTCGACGAGGGTAGACTACGTTGGTATGGTCATGTGCAAGGAATGCAAGACTCCTGGCCAAAGAAAGTAATGACTCAGGAGGCGTCAGGACGCATATCAAGGGGACGACTGCTGAAGAGGTGGTGCGACAGCGTGCGAGTCGGCTTCAGGACGTTGAACCTTGGACGCGTCAACGCGAAGAGACGCTTTCAGAGCGGACCGACGTTTACCGACGTCCAGCACTCCTAACAAGGGGGGGGATGGAAGAAAATTGTGTAGTGAGTGAGTTCGAGTAGGGCAAAGAAATCTAACCACATCTGTAAGACAGACTAAACTCAGAATTGCAGTTTTTGTTAGATAAAAGAGACGACGAGGTATAGGAATTCAAATTAGGAGATAGCTTTCTCAGTTCACAGATTTTGCTCATGAAACATTGAGGAATCAAAACGCAACCTGAAGCACGTCACCAATCCAGCTCCAGGATGTTATATCAGGGTTTCCGCGATTTTCAAGGATCGTTTCTCCAGGAGCATTTTGATGAAATTTCCAGAAGTTTTCCAGGAGGTTTACATAATTGGATTTACAAACGGAGTTTACATAGTTCGTGATATGCCAAATGCAAATTCTTTGTATTACATATGCGAGCGATAAAACAACTGATTTTACAATAGCTTTAACGTACGTTTCCACTTCAGCCTTAATACGAATCACGAGTGAATCTGACCAGTCTTCATAATTCATGAAACCTGGTCCTGATAAATGTATGACTTGTAACGGTTCATATATATTTCAGGCACTCGGAGTACGATGTCCCAGTGTGGCTCAAATGCACCTTTGATCATTTGGTGAAATGGGGGTGAAATTTTTCATTGGGCCAATGAAAATCCTCGGCATTACTAAGTACATGGAAATTAAAATCAAGACAAATACTATGATAAAAAGAATTTAACATGTTTATTTCAATTCTTCTTCTAATTTGTTTATTTGTCCTTCCAGCGCATCCTCTCAATATAATTTTCGGCGATAGAAAAGAAACAGTTAAATAACAAATTAATACTCAATAAATCCAACACTCACTCCACTGCGTATAAGTCGTTGTATATCGTCAGTCGTCATATTTTAAGAATCTGCAAAAAATTATTATATTACTGAAAAATTAGAGCTGTGTGTGGTGTACCGGTGCACCTGTTCTTTTCATTGCACCGGTACCCCGACCGGTGCATCGAAATTCGAACATTCCAATTCATGTTTTGCTGTGAAGCTTAAATTATAATCATGCACAGGAGTCTTCCTCGTAGCGCTGAAAAACGTAGAAAACGCGAAAAACGCGGAAAACTAAATTTCCTGGAGAATAACGCAGAAATCTTCATGTTTACTGTGAAATGCCGAATCTTCGTCTTCCAGATACATGTGAAAATGAATAGTCAGTTTACATGAACATTGCCAGTAATGCATCGAGTGCAAGTCATCCGATTTTATTTTGTCGAGCGATTGTAAACCGGGTGTCAAACTTAGCAGCAAAAGCAATTCTTTCTTTGCAGATGCTGAGCAGTCTTTCAAGAATTACAAACTCATTTCCTCTCCGCTGCGCCAAAATCTAAGCCCGGCCAACTTATTTAGCATGATTAAACTTTATTTTAATGAACTAGAGTGAAGTATTTTACTATGCTAGCTTGACCATGTTTAGATTAAGCTGCGTGTTTTATTATCACATCATATCATGACATTTTCCTTTCAACAAAGATATCTGATTTTGATGCTGAATTATTGGGTTGTAAAGCGACTTCAGTAAGCATGAATTATCGTGATTCAAATTCAAGAAATCACTTGAATGCCCAAAAATGATTAAAACAATTTAAATCAATTAAATAGGGCCGCAGAGAACGAGATTTTTAACGCAAAATTCTCCGCGGAATTTTGAAAACCTGAGCGCGGAAAATCCCTGTCCCTGATTATTATTAACTTATTGTCATGTTAGTCACAGAAAATTGAGAGAAAAATATTTTAAGCATGCAGTATAACCATCCATCCAGGAGAACATTGCTCAATTCTATCTATCAATTCAATTCAAGCTACACGACAGTCAAACTTCAAATATCAATTCAATTCGCAATAAACTTCTAAATCATGAAACTGAAACCTTTTGAAAATCACGGTCGTCATAAAATGTACGATTCCTGATGTTGAGAGAAAATGTGAAAAAGATGACGAAAATTCAGAAAATTAAGATCTCAGAGAAAACCGCGTAGACCTAACCTGCTGTTGCTCTTCTTGTTAAGATCTACATGTAGGCTATCTTGGCATTCCAGTGGCCAGGGATCCGTCCTGAAGATTTTCTTTTTAGCTGCTTAAAGAGACTGCCTGAAGCCGATCGTGATGTCGAAATCTTGACCTTCCGCATAGTAACGCGACATATAACGTGACATTGCTTCGAATCTGTCAGCATTTCTTGATGTGTTCAGTTATTTTGAAAAGGAATCAAGAATATACTCTTGCTTCGCTGCATATTATTTTAAAATGAATCAATTAAAAACCCACCGTTTCGTCCGCCACTGACATAGCAATTCAATCGTTGTTATTCTTTCAATCATTTTTGTTGAATATCCACATAATTTCTATTTTCATTTTTTAAAGAATTTTTTTAGAACTATCAATCATAGACACGCACAAGTATAATGACAGTCACTTGCAAGTGTTGGTAAAATAGAATTAAAGAATGCCTTTGCAAGTCTCTTTCAATTGCCTTAACACTGTCAGAATTTTCCTATTACTCTGTAAAATTTGCATTGAATTCCAGAAAATATAAATTTTTAGCATGAAGGATAGAGATCCTGCCTACACAATTTTGATATTTTAAGTGACTATCACACGACAATCTAGAACGCGAAACAAGTTATACTTCGTCTATACTTTAATAAGTGCTTCAGGGATACTTTTCGAAATTTTCGGTGCACCAGTGCGCGCAGGTGCGGCCAGCGCACAGCCCCAAGTGCAAGAAAAAGAAATACAATATTCAAGGCTTCATTTCAAATCCATAATCTGCGTGTTCAAAATGTTCTCCAATGCATGAGTTGCTTCTTTAATAGACTACGGACTGCAATAGAAAGAATGTTAACAAAACTTCATTACGAAAATGACTTTGACAACGTCTTTGAAATGCATAGCTGGGAAATTCTTTTGCAACAAAACTAAGAATATAAATGAATTCATTACATTCACCATGTATGAATAAATAATATCATTAAAAACTTATAGTGATCAAGTAGAGATATCTCCTATATCTGCAATAATCATAATATTCCAAGAGTTTCCGGAGCCTTGGAAAACAGTTTTCGAAATTCCTGTCCATCAAATTATCGAGGCGTCTATCTATTCACACCTATGTAAATTACATACATTGCACAATCAAAATAATCGCGATTACCTATCGATACCAAAATTTCAAACAAAGCAAATAGATTGATTGTGAAATGATACATGCACTGCACACAAGAGTAACGCTGGATATAAAGTTCGTTTCTCTTATCCCGAGATATCTGCATTTTACTTTAAGGAGCAGCTTTTTAACTACCCTGCACTGCATTAGAACTGCTGTACTGTCGTGACACCACTCGGTATTATACTTAGGAAAAATGATGATGGTTTAACGTCACTACTCCACCACAGTGGGGGCTTCGACGGTGCTGACCTGGTTTGACTTTTAGCTGGAGGGTCGTGATCTTTCTAGCCCCGTCGATTTTCATTGACACTTGGACCTCAACCTCTGGATCGAAAGATCGCTAAGCCAAACACTCAACCACTTTGCCACGGAGACCACCTGTTATATACTTAAAAATCACTAAAAGTCTATCATATAAAAAGTTAACAGTGAAATCTTAAGACTAAAAGATGTCATGGAAAGTTGAATAGCTAGAATTTGACTGGTTAGCTCATGTTGAACATGGTGTAGCCATATCGACTCGTAACACGGTATCTGCAGCGACTCGTCGTTTGTGTGCATTTGTATATTTAATCATTCGTCATAAAAACCGCAGAATCGTCATATAATTGTTTTTTTGAGTTCTTTTATTGAATGCGGCGCACCCTAGTTTCTGAGTCTGTCCAACAGTGATGTCTCCATACTCTTGAAATGTTCCAACATATCTTTCACTAAGTAACAAATAACAAGCATTGTGCAGAAGAATGCTTGAAATCATTACAAGAAAGCCAAAGAAATCATTCGTTGTGATTTCTGAAGAAGGGCATACAAAGCCAGTAAATACTGCACAATATTCCAATCTATATTGATACCTGAGAGATTCCTTTTACCGCACTATTACACCTATCGTACATGCAGCTACGCAAACTATCTTTAGCATTTCTTCTGAATGACTACCTTGTGCTTCCTTGTTGCTTCATTGCAGTGGCGGGCAACGCGTACTCCGCGGGACACTTGGTGGCCGCCGACGCATATTGGGTGGCCCGCCACCGATTCTCACATCCGAAGTGGCACGCGGACGTTGTTTGAATCGGTGATGTGAAAATGGACAACTCCTACTTTCACCTTTAAATAGCACTTCTTAGGTTGAGGTTGATCTCCTGTAGAATTTGCAAAATTATTAACCAATTATTTAATGAGCAATATCATAGATTTCATTTGTATACTGCAACAAGTTTGTTCTAGAACGGTTTTGTCGCACGAGCATTGTTAGGGGAGCCTGTGCGAGGTTTTCGAAAGCCGCTATGTTTGGATGACGTAGGCCTATGTACACTTAGGTGTACAAAGTATAAACAGTATTATTTATTTCATGTCGTACGTCATCGGCGAATACCATGTAGTTAGAGACCGTCATTTTTCGATGAAATAAAGTCATATTTTCCGATAAGGTCATGAATATTACCATTAATTATCAACACAAAAGCTTCCGCCCACCACTTTTGCCCACCACCCACCAGCTTGGCCTGTTCACTTTTCGTTATTCATATAGATTTTAAGTTCCTTAAAATACAACAGTTTAGTTGAATAAATTGCTTAGACTGTAAGCGTTCGGCCACACCTGGTGAATTAATATAGAAAATAAAATTACTACTAAGCGCCGACCCAGGTAAAAGAGAACAATATGTGTTCGGTCGTTTCGTAAACCTTAATCAACCGAAGTGAAGTCAAACAGAGATAGCTAAGCATCTCATTTTCATTTCACTTCGGTTGATGAAGATTTACGAAACGTACCGAACAAAGCTGCTGCATACATTTACAAATACAATTATGCCATAACAATGGCTGAGATAGAATCACGTCACCTTCAGAGTAAACGCGACAGACGAATCCATCTATGTGAAATGTGCGTTTTAGTCAAATTTTCAGAGTTTGTTGTTCTCCAAATATAGGTTTACTGCAGTTGTGCTATATACCATTTATCTATCTCATCCCCAAAAATTCTCTTTGGCCGTAGTTCAATCAGCTTACACTACTTACAGCATTTCCTGTCAAAAGTTTGCACATGAAGAATAGCAAGTGATCACTGATGACAAGGAGTACATAGGAATACAGACAAAACCAATTTTGAAAACAGACGTGCAAAGAAGAAGTTTTGCATTTAATATGATCTTAGCAAGGTGCATCTCTCTTTCTAAAAGAGTAAATTATTTTCACGTTTTCTCCCATTTCTGATTCAAATTCCTCACATTTTCTCGTATGTGGGTCATCCCTAGAGCTGTGTCGCGTTATTGTGCTACTATAAAAATTGATAAACTGCAATCCTATGATCGAAATCGCTTTTGAATGAAGGTTATTTGGATGAAATCGTTCTTTTTAAGGTGGAACACCAATAGTGTCGCATTGGGTTGCCATAAAACTGATACCTATACATAAAGTGATAAATTGGCTTGTCTTGTTAGGGTCTAGAGATGACATTCCTCAATACTGATGGTCACGGCCGGAACTGGACACACGGGGCGAGAAAATCAATTTTCCATTGAATGCAATGCAAATTTTTAAGTCTGGATTGTGATGGACCAGAACGCTATCAACAAATTATAATAATCACAAAGCCTTTATTTTTCAATAAAAAATGAAAATCAGAAACCATACGAGGGATACGAAAGAAGACACAAAAGAAACACAATGTCATGGGTACATAATGTAGCCGATATGCAGTCAACATTTCCAATTATGCATATTGTTGTATACGATGGTCGAAAATATGGTGAAACAATTTCGCCGTCTATTTGTTCGTGAGTTTGGACAGATACACTTCGGTCACGAATATGAGGGATAATTGCATGAATGGGATGATCAGGCAAGTTCGCCGATAGAAATAGTTTTCTGTGAGATGCGAAATATTTCGTGTAAAAATCGTTTTCGGAATGTGAGCAGTTACATGTATTCGAACATATAATGCGTCGTGCTCTGCGAAAAATTCTGTTGATAATCTGCCGACTTTTCGAATTTAGTTTGCCAAAGAGTGGAGCGCAGTATAGGAATAAATATTCAATCATCGAATCGTAGACCAGCCAAAGTTCGTCGTGTGACAGAACAGGTTTAAGTAGGCGAAGCAGGTAAAGCCGCTTTGAGGCGCGTGATCCTTGATATTGAAAGTGTGGTGTTCATGATAAATCAGCTGACAAAATCACTCCTAACAGCTTGATTTGTGACACGCTGTCGAATAGTAAAGGGAGATTCAATTGAGAAAACCTTTTGTTGAATATAATTACATGTGTTTTAGATTCATTGATGCGCAATTTGTTTTTGGATGACCATTTGCAAATGTTGGTGTATTCCGCCTCAAACAAGGCGCTGTTCTCTGTAAGTGGTCTATCACCATCGTCGATTACAATGACCTCGCTAATATCATCTGCATACTGCATTAAGAGAGTCTGTTCTAGTTGCGGGCGTAGGTCGTGACAATAAAGAACAAATAAACAAGGTCCAATCTGTGATCCTTGTGACACACCGCTGTGAACCGGTAGAGTACTGCTTTGACAATTCCTTATTCTCACGAATTGAAAGCGATCTGTGAGATGCGCACACAGTAAGTGAATTTAGATCTTAAGGAGTTGAATGGTGTGAATAATATATCCATTTAACCAGTGGCGTCGCGTGCGCCCAGACCATAGGCCTTCACTCGGCATTGGAATACTATCACGAGAAGCTATCGAATTTAAATGAATGATGACACTTTTCATTTTTATAATTGTTGGAAAATTATTTTTTGAGGATGCGCTGAAGGCCTCGCAGGTACGGAGAAGACGCCACTGCATTTAACGAATTATCACGGAGAAAAATTAATTAAGTCCAAGATTGCACTTCTTACTTGACAAACGGTTCAATCTGACGGTTGAGGCTCGTATGTTCCCTACCTAATACGAGTGCTGCTCAGTTGCGCGTGCTTGGCCAATCACATAAGTCAAAGGGAGGCGAATATCTCAATCTCAATCTCTGTCCTTGCTACCATTGAATACAATGGAAAATTAATTTAAGTCCTCAAGACAAACCCACAGCCACGAAAACAAATCCATCACAGTGACTATGCATCCATTATCGAGACACTCATGGTACTCACCCTTGGTGCTGAGAATGACGTATGCTGCATCCGACATTATATCTGCTTTACGACATTGACTTGCTATTTCCTTTCCACCTCCCAACATCTCCATTGCAGCTGTCATGATAGCTGTCCGAGGCCAGAGAGCATTAACAGCGACGCCTTCGTCCTTCAACTCCTCTGACATACCCAAAACACAGAGAGACATGCCATATTTCGCAATAGTATAGGCCACATGATTCTTGAACCATTTTGGATTCATGTTAAGGGGAGGAGATATATTGAGAATGTGTGGATTGTTTCCTTTTAGAAGATGAGGTAGACAAGCACGAGAGCAAAGATAAGTACCGCGAGTGTTGATTTCGTTCATGAGATCGTATCGCTTCATTGGGGTGTTTAACGTATTTGTGAGACTAATAGCAGATGCATTGTTGACTAGAATATCAATTCCGCCGAACTTCTTGACCGCACTATCGACAGCGGACTGAACCTGTTCTTCAGAACGAATATCAACTATGCATGGAAGGCATTGTCCACCTGCCTGAAAAAGAACACTGCCATTTACACGAAATTCGATGCGTTACAACGAAATGATTCAAACGAGATATATGATTTGAAATAAAAATGATTTACATTACACAATCCATGATCAAATAAATTCAAAATAAGATTTTGTATCATCTTTCATCTATTACCTGTTTCAATATTTTGAATGCATTTCGACAGATGACAGCATCTTGGTGCTTTCAACTCTCGCCCAACTGGGTCCCTCTAATGAAAGTTATTTCATGCAAGAATTGCTACCCGTTCTCACAGTTGTAAAGAGAAAAACAGCATGTAATAAGGTACTCGTGCGTTTCGTCGTTTATCTTCATGGACGCTACAAAGACTGGATCTTACAGTATGTACAGAGATGAAATGTACAGCAGTTTTCACTCAGTTGATATGAAACATACAGCGGACACATAATAAAAACAATATTAGAAAAGAAAAAAGTATTGGATTTGAAAACAATGACTACATAAGATGACATCAATTTACCTTGGTAAAATTAAGTTATGCAAAAAGAATATTTGTATACACAAGTCAGGCTTTAAATAAAGGAAGTTTCACAGATGCACAAAAGTGACGCCGTTCTGAACATAATAGCGGTACTGAATGAAGAAAGTGGAAGTCTTGGAGCACTGTTGCACTAGATGAGCTCCTCTACGCTCTTCAAGAACCCCATCCAGTGTAATCAGAAGACCTTCGCAACTTTGCGACAGTGACCCAAGACCTGCACCACTTCACTCAGTATCACATGTATGTGCATGAAAATGCATCACTGTTGTGTAGTTTAGAAGCTATTTGTATACTATTTTAAGTTTATTTTATGTGCTCCTAGACATTAGTACTCAGTTTGATGACATTGCCCCGATAACTTTAAGCGCTGTTATTTAGTTATTATCTTCAAGCTCTAGCAAATTGCGAGATTAACATTCTTGATGATCAAGCATGTGCTGTGACTTCATTTGATATGGACAAAGCCTTTAACGAACTTCATCGTTCTAGTCTTGTTTTATTCATTGATGAATTTCCAATCCCTCAATTGAGTTCACATTTTGGTGCATCAGCTTTTTGCAAGGTGGGCGGCAGCGTGTATGCATTGACTACGCTGCCTCCACCCAATTGTGCTAAAAAACATTTGGTGTCCCACAGGGCTCCGCTTTGCATAAACCGTAACACGTAGAAGTAGTCAAACAATTGAAAATTCTTGGGATTACTTATAATAATGATCTCAACTGATCTCAAGTGGACTCTTTCTGTTGATATGATTGTGTGGGTAGCCAGTGGGATTTACAGTGTTTGATAACACTTGTAACAGTCTCATCCTGAATTTATTCGAGTAATGTTTACTCGTCTTTTATTGGAATGAGTTTTGCCAATCAAGATAAAATAGAAAAGGAGCGTCGACGACGTCATAGAATCATTTACGGAATGATTGTCAATGGTTCTATTTCACTCCGTTGTGGACGCTATTAACGAGGTCTCCAATTTCTACGCGAACTTGACCGTTAAGACGAAGTCCTGTGTCATCTTAGTCCGAGACGATTTCAACGCTCTCGTCATTGAAATCACATTGATACATGCAAATCCGTGACACAAATCGTACATTCCTTTTATATCAAGTTACAAATTCACCATCTTGAAATGTGATGATTCTATCTTGATTGCGATGTTAACTTACTTCTGGCAAATTTGATGCATTACAATTGCTATTTTCACATTTGTAGATAAATGTATACTGAGTTCAATGATTCTCTTTTCTCTCTTCCACTGTTGTTCTTACCATGTGTCAGCTATCTCCGTCGTGTAATGTCAACTGTCAGCTAAGTTAAGACTGCACTGAGCAGTTTACTATATCATGTCTCTGTACAATAAATTGAAGATCTTTAAATTAATCAATTAAATTCAATAATTCCATTATTGAATGCTATGAACCAGTCCTTGTAACGCCCATGAAGAGAAAGGACGAGAGGGTCTCTGGAACAGAATTTGGCTCACTAGATGTAGCATGCTTCCTTCTGAAGCAACACCTCATTTTGATAATGAGGACCTCTTGTTTAGTAAATAATAATATAAATAATGATAAGTTTATTAGAAAGGTATCATACTAAAACAGATTACCCCTAATACCAGGGTTGGCAAGGATAAATCCCGCGGGCGGCATTATTGGCGGGGTTATTAATTTTTTTGTGAGAATTGATTTTTCGGATCATCAACATACTTTTTGTACATGTAGCAACATTATCGTCAATATTCTTCGTCAACTTATATTCACTAATAATGTAATGCGCAAGTAATTTCGATGTTCATGTAATTTGTTTGGATCAAGAAATGCGTATGCATATTGAAATTTTATTGATCGCATTTAATAAACAAAAAATAGCAAATATCCGGGATCCGAAAGCAATGCGACTTCAATGTCTTTAAGTTCGTAAATTCCTATTGTACGTTTTACGTTTTTCAATTGTCCGAGTAATTACTGCATCCAGAATTCATCACTTGGACTAGCAACAAATAATACCTTTTTTCTATTTATAGTCTTGAGACCTTTGTTAAGCCTGATTGTTTTCACCCTCAATGAAAACAATGTTCGAATGAAACAATTCGCAGGCTAAATCTGCGTTTACACACAGCCAATCACCACCCGTGTGGATCAAATTCGCCATTGCCAATGATGTTGGTGGACGCTGAGAATGACGTCAGGGACATCTGTTGAAAGGGGATTGATTCATCAAATAATTCAGAACAGCTCTGAGAAGTTGACAAGGCATAAAGATGATTGTTCTTCACCATCATGTCATCCTTGTAACATACGTGGTGACGTCAAAAAGTATCCGGACTCGATATGAAAGAAGAAAGCTACAATATTTTAATTATAATTTTTGGAAAGATCATCCATTATAGGTACAGAAAATTGCTTGTTTTGACATTGGATTTAATCAACTATATTTTTGTACAGTTTCTTTAAATTTTTACTGTATTGGCTCATTTTTTTCGAGTTTTAATTTTTCATTGATACAAATGTTAGAATATTTGGCGCTTTTTGAAGCTTTCTTACACCTAATGATATCAAAAACACGAAATTATTTGTCAAAACTTTTATATCAAAAACTTCTCGTTACAGGTAACACAAAATTTATTAAAGTTTTTCGATGTAACTTCCGTTTTGCTCCACACATTTCCGCCAGCGATGAACAAGTTGCAAAAGTCCTTCGCGAAAAAAATGTAAGGGACGAGAAGAAAAAAATTCCGTAGCAGCAGCGCGTAGTTCCTCTTTGTTTTCAAATCGCTGCCTTTTGAGGTGATTCTTGAGGTGTCGAAAAAGCCAATAGTCGCTGGGAGCTAAATCAGGACTATACGGTGGATGTTGGAGTTGTACAAATCCCACTGACTCTACTGCATCGCGACTTCGTTGACTCGTATGAATCGGCGCATTATCGTGCAGCAAATACAAAGTCTGTCCACGTGGAGTACGTTGACGTCTTCGAGCATTTTTGATTTGGGTAGAATAAAATTCGGAATCGATTCTTGTCCCTCGATCGACAAACTCCAAGTGAACAAGGCCGTGCCAGTCCCAGAAAATCACAAGCATGAAACCTCTCCTGTGAGTCGCTACGGTACGAAGTTTTCGAGTGGCTGTCTTACCAGGAAACTTGTATTCTTGCGAAGAGCGACGACCTTCTGGCGAGAAGTTTTTGATATAAAAGTTTTGACAAATAATTTTAAATAATTTTAATTATAATTTTATTAATTATATTATTAAATTATATTATTAATTAAATATATATATATTTATATAATATATATATATATAATTATAAATATATTATTAAATTATAATTTTATTAATTAATATAATATTATATTTTTATTATAATTTTAATTAAATATTTTTAAAAATCAATGATGATAAAACTGAGGTTATGGTTATCGGATCACGTCAACAACTTAAAAAATCCATTATTACGTCGGTGACAGTTGGGGAAATCCTGATCCCAGTAAAACAGCGGGTACAAAATCTTGGAGTGGTAATGAATCAAAATTTGACGACTGAAGATCAAGTAGCAACAATGTGCAGAAAAGGTGTATTTCATCTAAGGAGATTACAACCGATTGCGAAGTTGCTGAATACTGAATTATTGACAACAATTATTCATGCTTTTGTTACTTCCTCCTTGGACTATTGCAACTCACTACTCATTGAGGCACCACATTGCCAACTGCACAAATTACAAATAATTCAAAACTGGGCAGCAAGACTAATATTGGATTGTAGAAAGACGGACATGCATGTAATTGAAATGATGAATAAGCTCCATTGGCTTCCTGTTCACAAACGAATTAAATACAAGGTATGTCTTCTTGTATGGAAATGCTTTCGTAGGATGGCTCCTGATTACTTAATCAAAGATCTTACGGTCTATCAACCATCACGATCTGGTCTTAGAAATCATGATGATTTGTCACTATCACAGATAAAAACATCAAATGTAACGCATGGTGATAGGAGATTTTCTGTTTTCGGAGCTATGGTATGGAATAAGTTGCCTTACAATATTCGCTCAGCAACCTCACTTGCAACTTTTAAAAAACTATTGAAAACATTCCTCTTTTGTAATGTGCTTGATGTATAGCCGCTTGAGACTTTTTGTAAAGCGGGATAAAAATAAAGGAATTATTATTATTATGATGGAATCCGGTGGTGGTTCAGGGGCACGAGTCCAATCTGGTTGGCGAAAGTTTTTAGAGTTATCACCATTTCTGACAAGTACTCAGTTTCTTTAGAGCATTCTTGACTTTCGCACTCACCTTTTTAGGAAGTCATGGATAGATAGTAGGATTACTGTTTCACCTGTCTAAATTTGTTCTTGCCTTGAATAAAATATGAATAGCCCAAGTAATAGTCTGTATCACACTCATCAATTGCTGGGATGTGAATTGTGGTATCGCAAAATCGTGTTTGAAAACAAAGTTTTGCAACCATGATTATTACGTAATATACAACTAATTTTCAATAGCGCAGTTTAAAACTTTCGTTGATAACAATCTTTTGGAACTATGTGCAAAACGCTGCTTAAAAACCTGGCTTCAAAAGCAGTTCTTAAGTACTGTCTCAAACAAGATATTGCTCTAAAACTGATATTTTTGCACCTATGGCAACACAGCTACCGGCACTCAATTGATATTGTGTTCGTAGAAACCTGATCTTGTTTAGCAAAATACAACATCACTGATTTGTACCTTGCGCTAACAAGCATATTAGGTATTGAGAATTGCCCGAAATAGGGTGACCGAGCTGAAATCCTAGCAACTTTCTTTTCGTGGTGCTACTTGAAACTCGAAGTGTACTTCCGGCGGCCATTTGAGTTTTAACGAATGCATTGAAAAGAAATTGGTAACATCCTACAAGGAAAGTTTAAAAAGCCTCTTGAATACTTTAAATGTTACGCTCCTTGTACAGCGAACTGTGAACATCAAGTGCTAAGGAGAAGATCAACAGCATATACTATGTACAGTAATTGATGTGCACGTGTGCATTATTAAGAATAGATGTGAGAATAATAACATGTGTGATGATCATCAGTATATATTGTGAATTATAATACCCCATCTATTGGTGCAATGCCTTCATGAGTTGACATGCTGGTTGCAAAATGGCAGAATTTTGACCAACCTGCAGTTTAGCAGTGATATCACAAAGAAGTTTGAGGAGAGCATACACTCAAGAAAGACAACACATAAAAGGCGTAAAATGTAACATGACAATATTTTCTCAAGTGGTTACTGGTCATATAAAATGCGAAGATCTACCATGTAATCAGACCATGTAAAGAAAAAAATTACCTCTTCCACTTCCTTGGCTACGGTAAAAATTGTTCCAGGCAGTTTTGGATGTGGGTCACTGGTCTTGGCTGCAACGACAATTTTAGCCCCATCTTTAGCAGCCTTTAAGGCAATTGCTCGTCCGATACCACGACTAGCACCTGTGATGAAAATCGTTTTTCCAGCCAAATATCCTTTGTTAGAAGCCATGAAGCTGAAAATAGAACGCTTTTTAAAGCAATTATAAATCATGAAAATTAAACGGAAGAGTTAATATGCAATATTAGAAATTACAACCAGATCTTATGATTGTGTAAATATGAAACTACTATTAATGCCTGCTATTATCGTAGAATAGCTAGCTGCATTCCCATATTATTCGCATGACGATGATAAGTGACTGTAATTCATCGAACATCATGCTTCTAAGAATGCACTGTTATATCAAAAAAGTACCCAAACACTTCATTACACTAATTTTATCAAAAAATTTGAGACATTCTCTGCTTGAATCTTGTCATCAAATTTTGACGCTCTATATACTGGCCAATATTTGACTCCACCGCGCTCAGTTTCCAAAATATTTGAATTCGGACAGCGGTGGTTCCCAAAGATCATAAACATACATGTGCGAGAATACCTTTCTTCAATGACCTGGAGCCAGTGAACTATGTACTTATGGGTTTTAAATGATTTTATATCGACAAAGAAGTTCATTTAGCTGAACTTTCCAGCAATCAGGGATTTTTCATTTTTATCAAGTGATTTATATAATTCTAGAACGTTGTATTTAGTCGATTTTTCAGACTTAAATTTTCAAACATGCCAAGTTGAAGCAGCAAATTGCATTTTGGTATGCGACATTTTGAACAGCTAAGTATTCATGCCATGATCGATTCCCATGTCAAAATGCATTGGTCATCCAATGGCACGATGACACCCACTCCATGGATGATACCAAATTGCTAAGAAATGTCGACAGGAGAAGCCAGGAAAAACTGCTACACTGGAAGAATGGAAGACCGTAAGCGCAGATGTGTTTTAACTCATCATCTAAGTATCAATCTGCACAGAAACAAATGGGTGCATGGCAATCGTCAGCCTTAAAATTTGTGCATGATATTTTCAGCTGAGTCAGATATAATACTGGAGAGTAAAGAGCTCAATTAGTGGTCAGACTTAACTCGAACTTAAAGGTCTCGAACTTACATGTAAAAAAATAGCGATGGCGGTGCAACGAAGTAATGCTACGTCTGTATTATTAGGGATATTATCATCGGAGAAAGCCATGATAGAAGATTCTTTATCTCGTTAAATTTAACTCAATCTGACTTCCGTATTCCTCCTTATCAAATTATTCGACTTTCTTCTTCGCATAGCCTAATTAACATTGTCAATTTCATGTGATTGGCGTTATTCATAGCATGTCGATAACAAGACGTTTTAAAAAACGTTGATGAATTGCGAATGTATAGCTTTTGAAAATATCATGCTTCATAAGACAACTTTCTACTTCAACCTCGCATGTTTGAAAGTTGAACATAGAAAAATTGATTAAAACAAAAATTGCATGAGAAAAGTCATAAAAATATATGAATCAGTAGATGAAAGCGAAATATTTTGTGATTATTGCAAAATTATTCAGATCGCTTATTATATATCACGCACAACAAGCAACTGAATAAAGGCCTGATCATCTGTGCTTGCTCAGGAAAAACAGTAGACCAGTTAAATGTGTAGACCTAATTAGCTTATTAAAAAAACTTTTATGGTTCTTATTGCTATCAAAGCAATAGGTCTAGTATTACAAATGTCATGAAAATGTTCATATGGACTACCTATCAGCCAATCCCACTATTTCATTTGACAGTCGACTTGTAATGCAACGAACTTTGATGAGAAATACACACGTGAATATCACGCTTAACTGATCAGAGACATGCATCTAGATCTTCAATAGCTATACCTAATTTCTAGGCATATGGTATAGCCCAAAAATACCTGTTTAGTTGCTTAGAACGGTGTTTGATTTATTTTACGTTTCTGGCATCGTAGAGAGCGGAGCAGAGAGCTAAATCTTTGCCAATAGTAGAAGAGGCTCCGAATGGCTCTAAATACTAGCAAAACCACTTCAGGTTGCGACCCCGATTTTTGGGAGCAGTGGCCTCTACACAGGCCCCGTTAGTTTGGGAGTTGGATGGCCTTCTTGTCATGATTTATTTTGAAGTTTTTGAACTCATCATTTAGCTTTGAATAGGTTTTGGTCATACATTTGAGATATGTAAATATTATGTAGAGAGCCAAATTTTTATGATGTTACAAAATCGATCATCGGTATCCTAGCTTTACCATTGACTTTATTCCAATGAAAACTCTCATGCACTTATTTTATGTGGCAGCGCTGGCAGAATTTTGTTGGAATGATTTTATGAATGATATCTTTCCTCGATTTGGTGTGAATGTCCAATGGTAGACATATAGGTTATCTGCAGTGTTAAATTGTGCAATTCTTGCTCAAATGTAGACTTTCATAAATAAAGCAGATTTTTTATTGCATATCTGTATGACGTGGAGATACACGATCATCCATACATAACTTTTTTAGTACTGTATGACTTGCACCTATAATTACATGCCATTAGAGGTTGCATAATTTGTCATATTGCGAATCTGTCACGAAATTGCAAGTAAGCTAAGAAGCACAATAGACAAAAGAATTTTTAGCCGACACCCGTAGATTGATCACGAGCTTAAACCTGTATGTAAGAATTACAGTCAACCCGATTATATGCACGACTTCGATGTGAATAGTCACAAATTGTCTTAATAGGATGAACCGTTATTTATTTGTAAAACTTCATCATTAGTGCTTTCACTAAAAAGCGATGCGGGAACTGCATAAATTTATGAAGTCATGAATATTTCCTCTACATGTTATGCAAGCATTCATATTTACTTGGATATTTCAATCAAGACTCGAAGAAAGTTAATAGAAATAGTGAACTCAAAAATAGTCATGTTAATTTGAATCAAGAAATGATGCTAAATTCATTTTATGGTAAAAATTCACAAAATGGCATTCCCGACCATTCAAGGGTTGATTGGCTATTTGACTATTGTTAGTTTTGCTGAAATTTAAGGGGGACTCCCGGGTTCCAACAAAATTTTAGGGCTCGACCGCCACCCTGTATGCATTACTAATAGGTGATCTATAGGATACCCGGATCCAGGCACGGTTACGGTCATTTTCCAGACACACTGCCGGATCCGGGAACGGCTTCGATCCTTTTTCAGACACGATTTCAGTTTTTTAGCACGGCCTTGTTAGCACTAATTAACAATAATAGATAAGCTTCCATTCTAAATCGACAGATTATACTGTAGGCATAACAACAAAAATGATCGAAAGTGAAAAAATACAAAACAATGCATTTGCTGAAATGGTCCACTCCGATTAACAGCTTCTCATATCACATTGCAACGAATTTTCCTACATCACTGATAATAATGAAAAAATCTGCTTAAAACAGCGATGCTTGAATCAATCATATGAGTCACGCCATTTTTCACAATTACAAGCAACACAAGTTTTCTAACACGCAGGTAATCGTCAAGCTAAATTGAACCAAAATACTTACTTACTAGCAGTACTATCTCTCGCAGTACTTCTACATTGCACGTCAGTCTGGATTTCAAAAATGAGATATTTAATGAGTCTAGTTTAAGTGAATGCAATACGATTTTCTGGCGGGCCAGAATTCTTCTTTTCAACGAGTAATGAAAGTGTATAAAATTGGAGACCTCTATGATCACATGTAGAACTCGCGCGTGGTCATTATAAGCTAAAGTAGCTTATGATCGAGATGTATAAGGCATAATTATTTGTTAATGAACATTACCAATGTCACCAAGCAGAGGTATGCAAATGTACCTTTGTTCCCACATCAACAATTTTAAGCATCAATGGATACACCAACTCTTATTTCATACTCGCAATAGGCCCGCAGCCGCATCTATTGAGTGAATGTGTCAGTTTATGACAACCGTCGAATATTCGTCAACTCAACTAGAAATATTCTCTTATATGATGCTACTTCTACTGAGCACCTACCAAGTACTTCTACACATCGTACTTCTACTAAGTACCGAAGTATAACATACGTCAAAGGCAAAATATTAAAACTAATAGGAAGCACATGCGTCATATAGATGTATAGGGTGTTTATAGAGACCTTTCCTGATTACATTTCATTCTTAACAAATAATCGGATCACCAATTTTTTCCCTTTAGTTGATGATGAGGGTCTGAAGTTTTGCTGAGGAAAGTATTTGATCAGTATTACAATTTTCTATATCAACATGTGATGGCAAATAACATTCATGTAATAATCACTTTTTCCGGCCCATGTTCCAACTGAGAATCTCTTGATTGGAATACAAGGAAAAGTTGTGTTAGAGACAATGTTCTAAGTGATCTTCTCTCTCACGCGGACAAATCTATAGATATCCTTCCATATTTGAAAAGATGATTGTAGAAAGATGGAAATGAAAGAAAGATTGAAAGATGGAAAATGTGGTATTGTAGAACACAACACACCACAGCCGGATGAGACGGGCTCCACTTATTTCTCTGCATAGTTGGCTGGGGGAGAGCCACTCCCTTCGCTGGACAGTACACCAGGAAAAGCACACGCCTCCTGCTCGTGTTAAAGTAGGAGTTGTGGCTGGCACGCATCACCTTCACCTAGCCATGCTTCCCTGCCACTGTATCGGCGTACCTTCCGCCTTCCTTTGAGGACCTTGCAGGAGACCACGGGAACAAAATCTTATCCTATAATAACTATCTGACACATGAGAGGGACTACTATCTATCCACGGGCTGCGGCATTGTGAGGAACCATTTGCAACCTAGCATCAACAATGATTGATAAATTGCTTCAACATCATAATTACAAGGACTTCATTAATGCAGCAAAATTGTTGCATGAAATTAAGGGAACATTTCTCGGTGGCTAGCACCCAGACATTTCTAAGAATTAGTGGGTTTTCACGCGTGACTATACAACCATATGACAGCGGTTTAAATGTTTGCATAACAGCTTCTCAAAGCTTAAACAAAATTGTGATAATGCTGGGGAACTCCAGATGACACGGGTCAATTGTATACCAGCGCTAGTGCTAGTCAAGTCACAGAGTAGATATGCTCTATAGTATTTTCACGACGGTTTCCAAGCACGCGCGGACATTTCCGAAATTGATTATATGACACATCATGTGATATCCTTAAATCTCTTTCCCCTGTGAGCTACTGTCAGTTGCGCAACCACCAAAGCCGTCAGCAGCGCAACCAGATGTCAATAACCTTATGCTAGTCCAATGTGCTGGTTACTTAATCCATATTGTCAATACCGCATCAGAGCATGAAAACTTCAATAACATCACATATTCTCAGACATAATTCCAATTTGATGTGCATGGTGCAAAGGGGCATAGTGTGTTATCAATGATGCTAGAAGCTGGAGCTAGATTGCGCCTCTGTTAAAGGCAACAAGTGGCATCATCCAAACACTGCCAAAAAATTGACACGCGCAGGTTTGAATATCAACTTCAGTAGATGACTAGCATTTTCAGAAAAAAATTTTTGAAGGTGCTTCACGTGACACGCATCCATCATGTTTGTTGATTGCAATATACTACAAAATTTTTCCTTGATTGTCCAAACTATACCTTTTTGTTTGTATGTACGAAATACTATGTAAGGATCATCATGCTAAAAATATAAAATCCCGAAAACGAGAGGTGCATGTTTTTGTGTGATCTGTGGTGTTATGATGATTTGAAATCAAATGCAGTGTTGGTAGCATATTGTACTGATAATTATGGATCCTAGGATTGGATGGAATCAACCTGAAAACAATTGTCTCGCGTTTACTGCGTGGAACGAGATGTGGGAGATGTCCAAATTTGCTTTAGAAAAGAATATTCACGAACAGCAATCAGTGCCATCTCCTTTAGCTAATCAACCATCTCATCACTTATCTAATGGATTAGAATCCAATTTTCCCGTTCCACAAGGCAGTCAAAGAAAGGAGTATCATGTCGTAGTCGCAAATTCTTCTCACTCCACTCCAGCAGTTGATAGTGTGCCCGCATTACGTGATGGAACACAAAATCAAAACATTCCTCAGCATTTCGATGAATCACCTCATGTTGAAATCCCTCGAAATTGCCCACCCTTCATTCTTCAAATGCAACAAAGTCGTAAATTGAGTCAGAATAATCGAATTCGAAAGCAACGTGAAGATATAGAAAACAAGCGAAGACAGAATAAAGCTCTTGTTTGTGATCGAAATATTGATTTACCTTTGAAGAGTGAAGATGATCGGATACCGTGGAAAAAACCGTCTAAAACATATCCTCCAAATATAATTGGGTGAGTTGCGCGGATCTTGAAACAACCCTTTAAAACATGTCCTCCAAAGATGATTTGGTGAATTGTATATGTCTGTAGTCATGAACACTTTGTTACCGCTGTTATTATTACGAAATCACCGCTTTTATTATAACGAAATTTCCCCTCCCATGATTGTCTTTGTATCAGTCAGTAGTGTGAATTTACGTGAAAATATTAGGTGTCCACATGTCTTTATTGGAGGTGTTGAATGAAACGTTCTCTTGGGACAATCTTCAAAATTTGTTTGTATGTAGCCTTGTTCCTATTTAGGTTACATAGGAATTGTTGCTTCACAATAAATCAGATAAAGTATACACAATGTATACACCGAAACAACAATGCTGATTTTTCCGTCTGTAATCCAGTCAAACGTCCCGATCCAAAACTAAAGCTGCCATCATAACATTTAGCGTCTCAGTCATTCTTTCATGCCTTACGTTTCGTATACACGTCTCTATGTGGCCTGCGTCTTAAAAATGTAAATTTTGCGAATTTTGAAACGAATTTTTGAAATATTTAACGTTACGCGAAAAGAAGTCAACTCATGAGAACATTCATTTTTTCACCTAGACTGTTGTTTTTGGAATATTTATGCTTTTCGGTACATGTGATATATAGTATATATCAATTTGAGATGTACTGGATTCTCACTGTTTTCTAGATCCGTCAGAATTCGGATTTTTGTCAAATCCTGCAAAAATCCGCCAAATATTTATGCATGTGTTCACACTGGAAGAATCATATTTGAATTACACACCGATGGTGCGATGAATATCATACTTCTGATTCAGATCAGGGATGCAACCAACATGGATTGAGCGAATAAAAAACAATACGTAAAGTTTGGACGAAATTCACCTTCAAGTATGATGGTGTATTAAATCAATCTGGCACGGCCGTGTTGTGGTGGCAGGATTTTGCCTGCTACCTAATAAGAAAATAAGATCAGCAGTAACAAATCGTAATCGACATTGCAGGCACTTATTGATTTCAGTAAATCAATTGTTGATGATGTAAAATCACTAGGCATGGAGGCGTTCGTGGGATGGGTATGCTGCGAGTAATACCAATAACACATCACACATCGCACAGGCCTTACACATACAAGTGGCTTGGTGATCACTTCCATACTGTCTGACTTTTGAAAGTGGCAGTATATTACAGGTGATGCTCTGTCACAGGGTGGTAGTCTATTGCAGGTTTACACCTTATGTTTTATACATTCGAACCTGTCTTATTACCAATTCAAGGGACCGGTATAAAAATTTGCATTAACACAGGCTTTGTAGTAATTGTGGTTGAAGACGAAGACACCTATTTACTACGATTTTTTAATTTTTACATCCACGCGGTATATCAAGGAAAAACTTTCATGAACAATTAATTGCTTCGAAAATATTATATGTCTCATGTTACAACGCTAAATGATTTCCAGTGACTTCAATTATTTATTATTTGAATTCTAGTTTACCTGTTTGCTAAAGTATTTTTCAATTCGATTCTTTGCCCTTATAAATTGCTTGCTACCATATAGCACCCTAACTTTGGCACACTTTTCAACTTCGTGACCATGTTACTTTTTAACTAAGATAATAAGCAATGATTTTAGAGCATTAAAAGTGTGTCCAGGCTCTAGATTAAGATTCTATAGGCAAAGACGGAATTCACGCACTTTAAATATAATTTTTCTAACAATATGTTTGGGCAAAGTTAGGTGCACATGTGTCTAATATTGTCTTCTTCCGATTGCTTCCTTGAGCTAGCTTTTTAAAACAACATAAGTATATTCTGTTTCCCAACTTCTTCCAGCTAACTTAAAATACCATACAGAAGGATTTCTTATCTATCAGATGTAAAACAACCTTGGAAAACAACCACTCACAGAAAATTTCTGTAAATGATTTGCTGAATTACAGGACACTTGGCAAGCTCTTCCTCGTACTGGCTATCACTAGACATGAAAGAAAGCTAAGTTTATATATGCACAAAAAGAATACTATATGTCGAACAAAGAGCACACTGTCGAAGATCGACATTAAATTGATAGTTCAAAAATACCTCGAGTATTTAGAGGAACAAGTCCATTTGAGATGGGATGTATCCGATGATATCAAAATGAAGCACATGTGGCTGATGACGATTCAACACACTCACACCTATGAGAGACAAAATACGACAAGTAATTGTTCGCTGTATATTTGCTGTCAGATTCTGAAATGTCCATTTGCTGTATCAGAAATATAGGATGACTGCAAGAAATATGGCGGTACTGCAAATCAACACTAAAGTAATTATCTGGAACATCAAACGTTAGACGAACTGGAACAGCTTGACTCTCTTCACTTTCTGAATAGTCATGCATCACATTGTAACTATCGAAATCCATATCCATTTCATCTGAGTAAATCTGAAGTTCGTCTCGAGAATTTGTTGATAGCATCATCTCAAATTTGGACCGACTTTCATTCAGTTTTTGTAGAACATGTGCGTCTTTTAGCGAGAGAAAATTTTAACTAATTTGCGTCCCATTTTAAGCATGGTGCAGCCTCCTTACTCAAGTGGAGTAAAGGCTGTCTGATTTTTCAATATTCCTTCAACATCACACTTTGCATATCTTTGATCTTTTATTTTATCATTTCATTGGAAGCGTTTAGAGTATGCAACACTGTGCCTCGTCGGTTTAGTATGAGCTCGTGCAATGTTACTGCACATCCATTTTTTTCTGTCTTTCGGATTGTTGTAGAAGGCAAGCTTCTTAGGATCGTTCGTTTTGTTTGTGTACATGTATGCGCAGCATTGTGCATTTTAGACATTTAGTGCGTGTTCAGGAACGTAAACAAGCGACTTCCAGTCAGTGACTTTAGATATCGCATTTCATACAGTTCATTTTCTCCCAGTTCGTTGATCCTCTTGCGCCTAGCTGATTCGTCACCCAGCATGCTAAGAGTGGCGTATCAGATTACTTGCACGTGTGACGTCATCTCGTCGCCTGAAGTTGATGATTGCGGCTAATTGAGGAATTATAAGTGCTTCAAACTTCGCTAGATTGACCATTATGCAAAGAAGAAACCACCGAGACAAGATTGAAAAGTTGACCGAACTACACCTTTAATTTGGCTACAGTGCTGGTTGCTAAAAACCTGATTCGACACTGGCAAGTTGACTGCCGATTGCTAATTGTCTGATTAGCCAGCTTTTCTATGTAACTGTAAAATATCTGGCTTCTCACCGATGCCTAGGTTTGGAAAGTACCAGTAGGTAAGCTCTCGACGAAACTCGACAGGTTGCTTAGTAGATTTGGTGTCCAGACAAATTGTGGCTTAATCCTACAGGTTGTCATAGTGCAATAGACATCACACACGGGAACTGGTTGTTTTCAAAGCTATCACCAGCTGTGTTCGCTGTCAAACATTGACGGGGATGGAAAACAATGTGTCCTAGCAATCCAGAATGGCTATTGAGGTCAAGATTCTTTGTGAGCTCATCTCATTCAAAATTTACATATAGGCCTATATTCATAAACCTTAAAGTTGTACTCCTGATGATTTTTCTACATGACCTCAATCGCATGTCCGTTGGAAAAGAAGTCATTCGACGTAACTCTCAGCAATGAAAGTTGTTTCGTTAAGTCGCTGGAGCTGGATGAAAATACGTGATGACGTAATTTCAGACGCATTAATGAATGGATTGCATCTTTATGACGTGCAGTGACGAGCATGCATCAAAATGCAAGAACATCATTTAAAATAGCAACATTTTCATCTGGATATTCATTTTGAGTTATCTGTAAAAATGGTTCAGTGTTGTGTCTTTGGATGTATCAACTGTCAACAATATCAATGCTGAACGTAAAAATATTTGCTTCTATACAGATTCCTAACAAAAACTTCCTTGCTCATTTAATGCTGTCCAAGCACAGGACGGAAAGACTTTATTCCTAATAAACATAGTCCTGTATGTTCTGACCACTCGCCGGACACGACAAGACAAAGAATATGCGATATGCTATGCTGTCTGACCAATTTCGAATAAATCAACCTCTATTTCGTTTGCGACCCAACGCGATCCTGTGCTTTCTCAAAATGACTTCTGTCTCAAAGTGATTTCAATTCAATTACTTCGCATTGGAATGATATTGAAGACTCTTTTAGAAATGCCGCAAATTAGAGCCACTACGATGCATCGAAATATTCATGTTATGTAAAATTCAGACAAAATAATACCAAATATGTGTTTACAACCGGCAAACAAATGTACATTCATTGTTTATGAACATGCTGAATGAATAAAATATGACTTCAGAAATTGTCAGCGGAATTTGATGGCATTTCTCCCATTGTGAGGAGAACCTTGCATTACAGAAAACACGCCAATTGTAAAAAGTAATTTGATGAATCTAGTTAATTGTTATGTATGCACATTAATTTCTTTCTCGAAAAACATGTCCTCACACGAGAAAACACTCGATCACTTTTCATAACTTCTTATTGACTGACGATTGATGAAACTGCTGGTTCGTCGCATAGCAGCTTTAGTCAGCAACTCGTAGCGATCACAGGAAGGTTATTGTTAATTCACTCATTGGGAAGATCAACAATGACGTCATCTGGAACTTTTGCACCGCTTTTACGCTCTGTGAGTCTTTGAGTGGACTGATTCAAGTAGTTACAGTCAGACCTTCGATCATGTGCAATAAAATGGAAAACGAAAAACCTCCGGAGTACACCTTTAAGCTTCATTACATTGTTTTTGTAATAGTTTACAGCAACTTTAAATAGGCTAACTCAATGCCTTATGTTACATTATTTCGTTTTGAACCACCGGTATCCGTTGTTTACAGCTGCAACAAGACTAGGGTTAAAAACATGCGTTACACAACACATGCTTTTTGAATCTGATTCATGTTTCTATTGTTTTTATCGAAATTTCCTAAAATAACTTATGTGATATAGGATTTGCGATTGCAAATTGATAAATACTGGCTTCAAATTAGTGACGTATTCCTAGCTTCCATAATTGCCTTTTTTGGTGTCTGGATGGATTTGATAGCCACCAATACCGTGATCTGATAGTCACTTTTCGTATGCAACCTGCGGCCTCAAAGCGGTGACAGGGTGAAAATGGAGTCGCAATAAGGCTCTGTCATCTGAAGCTCATGTCTCATTGGGTTCTACCTTGTCGGCGGTTTGTGACCGTCAGGGCTCCCACAGCTGCGCCATTCGGCGCAGCTGCGCTAATCTTGGAATTACTGTGCGATTGCGCGAAGTTTTAGAATGCCGCGCTAATTTTGTGGAAGTCACTTAATAAAATAAAAGACAGGAGATCACGTTAGGAAACAGATATTGAAAATCAAAGTGATGATTTAGTACCGCCGCAAGAATATTCAAGTTGCCCTTTTGATATATTTGCATGTTTTTTGTTTTGCTTAGAAGTAGGTGTAGATACTACCAGTTGATTTTGGCATAACAATGCAATGGATCCATGTCTTACATTTCAGTCTAGGTAGTAAAATCTTGAACTCTTGAGCGCAATAATTGGATAGTGCTTAAACGTATTTCGATTCAGTTTATTTTGTTGAAGATTTTAAGCTGGATTTCAACCAAAAATGTTTATGCATTTATTGAATGCTGTCCGTTATTTTAAATGTTATCATTTATATTTGATAAAGAATACATGTAGGCCTACTGTAGCTAGGTTCACAAGTTTTCACAATCGTAAAATTATCTACCGGTTTACGTGGTAACATGACTGTACATGTACATCGTTGACTGGGGGTAACAGTCACATTCCTCAGTGGATTTGTCAGTATTTTTAATTGTCATTGATTGGGCCTGTAAATTGCGATATAGTGAAACATGGGACCTGTAAACTGCAATAGTGCCCAGTTTTCTAGTTCATAATGACGATTTGGCCACTGCGCTAATTTTGAGTGAACCTCTGTGGGAGATCTGGTGACCGTGCTGTGGCTAACTAGCAGACTCTGGAATATTATTTTATTTTACTGGGTATTTGGATCATCGCAGGTCTCGATAGCTCTGAAGTCCAGTGCATCAGATCAGGGTTGGTCGGCAAAAAACCCACCCGGGGTTTTATCGGGTTATATCCGGGCGGGTTTTTTCGGGCTTTTTATACCGGGTTTTTCGGGTTTAATCGGATTTAATCTAGTTATTTCGATTTTCTTGAAATTAAGAGGTAATCTCTTATTTTAAAATTATCATTTTATTGAAAAATCAAACTACATTGCACACATCAGTGTAATGTAAACCACGATTAAAATACAATATCATGAGAAAATATTGTTGAGTACTTAGTATAGGTTACTGTATTTTAGCCGTACCAAATATTCAGATAATTACAGACTATCTAAATAAGGAATCATATGAAGTTATTCTCTCACCTACATTTACGAATAGTATACTTTACACAAGATTGGCTGTTATCTAAAATTTATAAGTTTTTTCTATTATTGTATTATCAGAGAGAAAACACATGTGTACAGTAGAGGCTATAAATTGAACTTTATATAAAAAATATGGTCAAAACGGGAAGATCTAATGATTCATCTGAACATCGATCACCAAATATCTGTTTGTTATACCGGTATTCCAAAAGTAAGAAAATATAGGCCTAGACAAAAATATAGGCCCAACTGTTATCAGTATTACTGATACTAAAGCTAAATAATACGCAGATCGTTTCGTCGAACTTTCATATCATAATTTCGATTCATTTTATTTATTTATTTTTTGATAACCTGAGGATGGTCGTTTGGTGTGGTCGAAAGACCTCGTCCTAATATGTGAAATCGAGGACGCACGCTCTTTCTTATGGTCCGAAGTGTCCGTCGCAGACTTGCAGCCTGCTGCGGTATCAGTAATGACGCGCGCGTACCACGCACGCGCCACCCCGAACTCCCCATCATTTCCGAGTGTCTTTTGTATGCTATAATAACATATATGACCAGACTTGTGGGCAGTGGCTTTAAATCATTGTTTGCCAATATCGATCTTATCTTACGCACTTTCGACTGCACCAGCCACCCAAAGACATGCGACCAGCAGCGTCAACCAATATGCGTGTGCTCTCCCGAATTCCCCATCATCTCACGAATGCATCACTACAGTCCGGTGTTGACAAATCCAGGCTGGCTGATGTCCGGCGAGTCAGGGATGGACAATGGGCATCATATCAGCATAGGCGTTAAATTTCTTGCGCAATGAAAACATCGGACATTGACATATTATTCGGTTTTCCTTTTCAATATTTGGTGTTGTAGTAAGAAACATGTAGATTACGGAATTGTATACATTCCATACGATGATTTTTGAGAAGAGGCAGAGTCAATAAATCAGAAAAATGAATTGGCATTACTGTATTTTAATTAGAAGCATCGAAAAAATGACATAATATGGAAAAATCCATTTCACCCGATTTCGCCCGATTTCACCCGATTTCACCCGCCCGATTTCGCCCGCCGGGCGGGTGAAATCGGGTTTTTTCTGACCGGGTGGGTTTTGACCAACCCTGCATCAGATGGTATCCCGGTTTCGGTCTTCAAGGATCTCTCAACTGAGCTTTCTCCACTTTTATCCAAGCTATTCAGTAGATGTGTATCTACCAGTGAGTCTCCCTCTTATTGGAAAGTATCTTCTGTTGTTCCAGTTCCAAAGAAAGGTTCTGGCCTATCAGCCTGCTTCCAATTGCAGGCAAGATTTCTGAAGCAGTGATTGACCAATATATTGTCAACCTCCGTGAAACTCAAAACCTTCCGTCAGAAGAACAGTATGGCTTCAGGCACTCTCGATGAACCGCAGATATTCTTTCATATGTCACTGAACATGTGGGTAGTGTTCTTGAAAGTCAAGGTGAGACGAGATCAGTTGCCCTGGATATTTCTAAGGCATTCGACCAAGTCTGGCATCAGAGACTCCTCAGGAAGCTTAAATGTTAAGGAGTTGCTGATCAACTCCATAAACTTCTTTCTTCTTTCCTCAGTGACCGACAGATATGTCTTAGATGGCCAAAAGTCTTCCACCCAAGGTTGTCAATGCAGGAGTTCCTCAAGGGTCAATTTTGGGATCCACTCTTTTTCTGCTGTATATCAACAACCTCCCAGACTGCCTAGTGAGTAAACTGGTGATGTGGCCTATGCAGATGACAAGACACTCTTCAATTCCACTGAGTGACTAGCTCAGAATACTCAGCAACGTTAGCGTTTATTCGACTTTCTTAATGAAGACTTGCGCACTCACGACTTAAAGGAGATGATGATCATAGCATTAACATGTCAGATAATGGCATTAGAGAGCAAGATTCCATCTCCTTCCTTGGATTGGCGGTTACGAAAGACTTGTCATTGATACCGTACATCCAGTCCATCAGCAAGCAAGCAGCTCAGCGCATTGGTAGTCTCTATCGAGTAGTCCACTATTCGTCATCTGATGGAGTATTGTTGTCATCTGTGTGTCGGCGCCCCACTAACACATCTTAACCTCCTTGAACGGGTTGAGAAGCGTGTCAAGAATCTTATGGGTGAAAAACTTGCTAGCGAGTTCCAACTGCTCTCCGTCAGACGGGATGTTGCTTTACTCAATCTCTTTTACAGATACTATTTTGGTAGAAGCAGCGCTGCAGTAAATGAGTATGTACCTAAACCTAAGATCTCCAGAAACAGACACAGTAAGCTATCATGTGAGCTTAGAAAGCGCACGTGTTGTGATTCGCTCGAAAAGCTTTTTTGTTCGCACGGCACAGCTTTGGAATCAGCTTCCCCAGACCACTTTCCCTGACCAATGCAATTTTGATACTTTCAAGAGACTTGCAAACAGGTTTCTGATGGGGACAGCTTAATCAGATAAGATCTGTTTTTTATCCTTTATTTAATTAATACAATTTATTACTGTTCCATTAACCCCTAGCTTCGCTCATGGCTCATGGCTGTGCTAGGATTGAAAATTCTTTAAAAAAGATGTTTATTTATGCAGTAATGACACATCGTGGGGCTTATGCATATTATCGTATGACACAATGCGCTGTGTCCTATCTTCATAAAGCAAATATTGTCAATTGAAAAGCTGTATTATTAAAAGGACTTTTGAGCTGAGATGCAAGTTTGACCTTGCAGACCTCGATGGGTGACCTCCGGTGTTGCGATTCGCGCGTGCAAGCGTGTTTTTTTTCAATTTTTACCCAATTTGTGCGTGTTTTTCGTCCGTTTGGTTTTTTAGTCTTACTTTTTTGATGATATATTATTATAGAAGGAATGAAGGATTCAATGCTGCTCGAAATGTACAATAATAATTTAATTGCTGCAAAAGAACAATTTTATAGTCTACTAGATTTCACGAATATGCGAATTACAGGTTCAAGAATCAAAAATTGATCTGAGTGTGGTGCTGTTGGTGGGAAGTTTGATATTTAACTGAAATTTTGACAATAATAAAATAAATAATAATAATATGCTATATTTTGAAATGAGGCACATAGCGATTGCAAATAATCAAGGAAGAAGATAAGAAGTCAATAATATGTAATATCACTATGAATCATTCGATGGATGAAGTTCTTTCCGTTGATCGCATTGATGGTCGTTCTCTGAAGTCGGTGCAGCCTAGGACTGCTGTTTCCGATGGTAGAAGTCGATGAAGCACGTCCCCGGTGCTGTAATATTTTGTTAAACAGTCTTTTTTCACTTTTCTCTGATATTTGCAACTATTGATGTTGCAACATTGCAGGAATAAACAAGAAGATGAAGCCAATGAAGCTTATTAAAGAATGAAGGTTGACTAGTCGGATGAACATAAATGGAATATAAAAACACGTTTGCAAAAAGCATCATTTTTTAATTATTCCAGGTGCACAATTTAGGCGATTTGCCAGTAGCGTGTTTGAAGTGATATTTAATGAATGTCCGTCGAAATTTCACTAACTTGCTAATTGCGAATCTCAAATTTGCCCGGGCAGGGCTGTAACTTTAAATAGAGAGTTGTGTCGATGTTGAGATATATGAATCAGGTTTGCTGATGATTCCTGATATTGGATGAAATAGCATCTATTCAGGTCTGTTCCCATTTTTCAAGTGAGGATGCAACTAAATATTTGATAATCCTATTTTAATGTTCAGATACTTCATTTCTGAAGGAAGTATTGAATTAAGAAAACGTACATGTATTTGCTCGCGTATAGTCTACATCTGCAATGCTCGAATTTTTATTGAATGTGGCTAATCAACTTTTATTGTTTACTGATTTGTCAAAGATTCTTGCTCTTCTGCCCCATTTCGTACATACATTGTTTTCAATGTACATGTAGATGAAAAAAATCATGTTAGTTCTCACTTACATTTCCTCTATTGAACCAATTACAAGCCTATGCTGGTATTGCTGTACAACTACCTTATTCATGATACTGAAACTGTAGCAGAAATACGAATAATTTTGCAAAAACAGTAATTGACGTTTTTGACTTTGGGTCTGATTGAAGCACTATCTTTATTGAATTTGTCTCAACATTTCGTAGAAAATCTTTGATAACCTGTATCAGGAATGGATAAATATGAGTGCCTACTTTTTGTCTTATGTAAAGAATCAAAACACTGCTCTTATCCTCTCTTTGAGATAGCTGACTGCACTCGGATACAGTCGGAAACGTTGTTGGAAATCATCGTATTCACTGAAATGCGTATTGACCGTCGTAATTCTTATTGCGGCGCATCAGTAATCAAATATGTGTGCGAGGTTTTTTGTCTTACCTCAAGAATTGCAACACTGCTGACCTCGACCTCGATAAAACAGATTAGAGGTCCAGGTCGTACTGAATGTCGCTGCATGTAGAGGTTTCTCGAGACAGTATTTCCGGTAGCGCCCCAATTTGAAATATTACATCTTTACATGTTCTAAAATATTTTCCACAAAATAATAATGTTTTCTGAAAACGTTCAAAGAGAATCTTCTTGCAGAACTGAAACATTTCAATATGACATGGTTTTTTCAGGCTCCATGAAGAAATGAAAGATTTTCATCAATACATTTCTCCTACGCCAGCTGAACATCGCATGAGATCTCTGGTCATCCAGCGAATAGAGGACTTGGTGAGGGGCTTGTGGCCAACGGCAAAAGTAAGAGTCATTAATTTGGTCAGAAATGTCACAAAATATAATTATTGATATTTTTATTGTAGGTTGATGTATTCGGCAGCTTTCGTACGCATCTGTATCTTCCAACAAGCGATATAGACCTCGTTATCTTTGGAAATTGGGACTCGCTCCCTTTGCGAGAGTTAGAGGGAGCTTTGAAAAAGAAAGGCATCGCCCATGACATCAAAGTTTTGGACAGAGCGGCAGTAAGTTTCTGGAAATTGATATGTATTACTTTGCTATACATTTTAAAATATGAATGATAATGCCTGACAAATAATTTATGTTGTTAAATCGAAATTAGTATATTAATTCTAAAGAGAAATTCGACACGCGGTTACAACGGAATAAGTAAAAGAATCAAAATTATTTGAACAGAATGATTATTTCGCTAGTCTGGCCGTTTCGGCTGTGTCATTAACATAACAAAGATAAATTCAAAGTTGTGATAATATTATCAAAGTTAAATCGTATTTCATAATCAAGATATCTCTCTCATATATGTACATATAGCTGTTAGTAGAAATCTTTTTAGGCGGGATATTTCTGCTTCTAATAACTACATATGTGTGCACCGATGCGAGCAGTTTCGGCTAGCGCACAGCCCCAGTAAATGGATAATTAATAGTAGATTTTATCTATCCACAAAACTAAAACACTGGACAATTCATAGCTATGAAATCATGGAATGTTTGGAGTCGCGACTCGCTATAACAAACATTTGTGTATAATGAACGTTATACATGGATCCCCATTTTTTACCATCTAGAATGTATAGAAAATAAATTATTGAGAACCGCTTTACCGTTAACATTTTGGATTGTGTAAGGCCGCGATCCTGAATAGTGTGAAGAATGTTGAGAATGCATTCCAGATCAAAGACACATGCTTGAGATGTTCGTTACAGCCAGTCTCAACTGCATCTTGTTAATTCGTATCTAAAGCTATGCATTGACCTCGCCTTCTGCTCAGAGAGTACAACTTTTGAAAGTCCAAGATTCTGAGCATTTAATTCCACTCTTCCTGGAGAAGAAATGTGATCAATCTACAGCAGATTCGGTACGTTTAATCTACAAGTGGATTATATTTATCTGCAAAACTATGAAAACATGCATAATTGCTTATTTCTACAAAGCTGGGCAGGTGTGGAAAATAAATGCCAGAAATGAGCGCTGGTACCGAGACACCGCCCGCTGGTCACATTCTGTCTATAGAACATGAAAATGTTTTGACCTGTTTTACCTGTATGAAGTTTCGTAAATTTTGATTCGGAGAAAACTTGAGCATGACAGAAACTGAAGGTGTTGGTAAATAGGTAGAAAATAGCAATCATGATCAGTGAGGAATGGGTACGTCGAGCAACCACTTAGTAGTTGGCAAGGTGTATGATTACACAGTGGTCTGCGTCTGCACAGGTGGTAGGATAGTTCAGCTGATTAAGGACCGCGTTTCGTCACGAAGGTGCAGAAGATGCAGGGTTCGATTGTCCGACTCGGGAGGTACCACCGCTCTCACTAAAGATTATTAGCCCTAAGCTGGTGAAAGTTGCGCGTATGTGACTGTCCCACTCCTAACTTGCCAGTATGACTTTGTACCTTGGGTATGGCAGGGATGAGCAAAATATACACAAATTATTTTTTGTCAAATATTTTTCCCATGACAGTCCCGTGTTAGAATGAACCTAGGCGCAATGCCCATTGTCGTGGTGTTCTCCAAGCTTATCTCTTCCCATCAGCAAGTTTGATGATTCATGTGTGATCAATAAAACTCAACTAACTTTCTTCTTCCAGGTGCCAATCGTGAAGATGATCGATAACGATACAGATATTCGCGTAGACATCGGTTTCAATATCGCAAATAGCGTCAAGTCGGCGAACCTTATCAAAGACTTCATGGTGAAGTTTCCCTGCCTTCCCTACCTTGTTTTCGTTGTTAAACAATATCTTCTACAAAGCAATTTGAATGAAGTGTGGACTGGAGGCATTAGCTCTTACTCTCTCATCCTCATGTGCGTCAGCTTTCTTCAGGTGAGTCTCATAGTAGTGTCCCGTAGCAACGCTGCCACGCCCGTTTATCCTTCATGGTTGCGGGGATCAAGAATTCTTTCATCTTCAGTAAATAATCGTGTGCAAACTTACTACCCTCAAGACGATTGTCTGACATACTAATCGACAATCGCAATTTCAGCTTATCTGAAATGCTTAGGGAAGGGAGTCGCACCAAATCAAATCAAACGCACGCTGAGGAGAGGTGGCCTTGTGCACTATAAACTGAAAAGTCCTATCCGAACGATTTAGACGTTTGGACTCGACTCCATTGTTCTGTTAAAACGTTTTGTGGCTGTATCTCATTCATATAATTTAAATAACTCTATGTGTTCCCTCATATCAACTTGAGACATCTAGGAAAAGAAAATTAACTTTTTTTTGATACTCGGAAGAACATTAGACACGGAGCTTTTCTTCCATGTGGCCAAGCCGTCACTTATCCACTCTCTTCTTTTTTGCACTGAGTGTTTAGCAAGAATGCATTTTTTGCAGTGTGTCTATTTTAAAAGTCTTAGGTTTGACCCGAAAGTTTGATCCAAGGTCTCTCGGATTCAGAGCGAACACTTTACCACATGGACACAGCGCCAGAGATTGCTAGGAAGCTGATTGATTTATCAATTTCACACTTGAAAGTGAAATCGAGGACTGACTCTGCTTTAATCTCTAGTAGACTGCGTCGACCTCGTGTTGAGATTTCAATTCATTCACGACGGACAGATATAAATCAACGGTGATGAAAGTTTCATTCATCGAACACTGCAAATCTGCTCAGATTGGACTTCGTGTCGTGATGAAATTGATAAAGTCAAAAAAATGAATCTTATCGACAAACAATTGAACTTGTTTTTGAATAAATTAGTGACCATGAGAAATGACGATGAAAAACGTGACTGCACTGCAGTGAAGAACGTGAGATCACTGCCCTGATACTGTTTCTTTTAAGGTACCCTCCTGCAACCCACCTCATTTAGGTACTATCGTCCTACTAGCTGCATTAGCGCCCTGCATCATCAACTCCTCATGCATTTTCTCTTACATAAGGCACGGCGCGTGTAGAAGCTTCCTCACCTTTATTGACGCCCACTTTAGTCTGCTAGGCCCTCTGAGACTAAGTCGTCTACTTAATAGGTAATTAGGCATAACCGAATGAATGAAAAAGACTAAAATGGACATATTTACTTAATGACTTAAGTGAGAATTATTTTCATGTCGGAATGTGCATTTATCGGTCAATGCATTTTTTGATCAAGTGAGTTGTGCTTAAGAAGAAGATTCAAAAAGTAGTTAGCAACATCGAAAAATAAAATGATCAGGGTGTCCGCGCTCCCTGGAAATCCTGGAAAACTCCTGGAAATTTTGAGCAGCAACGAGGTTTATCTAAACCTGATTTGCTGTCAAACTTGGTTTTGAAAAACTCAGTTTATTTCTGTCGATGCACCAAACTAAGTTTAATAAAACTCTATTTAATCAAACTGAGTTTAAGACAGTTAGCGCTGACAGTTAATAGAATTCATTTTGATCATGGCGCAAAAGAAGAGAGGTTGCAATTTTTTGATAGCAGAGCAAAACTTGCTTATCGAATTGCTGGAACCGACGCACCACCGACTGATTGTCGAAGACAAGAGAACAAGTTGCGCGATTGTAAAGAAAAAGGCGGATACGTGGCGGAAGATCGCCGAAAAATTCTCGTCGCATGGACTCATCTGCAGAACAGCTGACGAGCTAAAGGCGCTGTGGAAGAGGCAGAAGATCGAAGCGAAGAAGAAATTGACCGCGTGTAAGAGAGAAGTGCGTCGTACAGGAGGTGGAACATCGACGGCGGCCCCAATTTCTCCTCGCACGAGGCGCATCAGTGGCCTCATAAATGCCGATGAGCTGACCCCGCCGTTGACAACGGATTTCGATTGCGACGCTCTTGCTATGGCATGCGACAGCGCGGATATTAGTGACGTTGTTCAAGAACTCTCGTGCATGGATGAGACAGATGTGACGATCCCCTCTGAATTGAATTTTCAGCAGCAGTTGCAGCCTTCCCCTCAGCAGAATGAGCAGCTTCAGGAGGAAGATCGGATCGAAGCTCACCAACATCGCAGGGGCATGAGTGCGTTTCACTCAAAACTTCTTAAACTTCTTCGAATTAGAGCATAGACAAAAAATGAAGAACTTGAAGCTGGAGGAAGAGCTCCTGAGGAAAAAACTTGAATCTTTTAATAAGAAATAACTTCATGTTAAATGCTTATCTTTCTTACGAACAGTACATGGCTATATTGTTCTTTATTGGTCACCTCGTTTTTATGCTTTGAATTAGATTTGATTTTTTGAAATCGTCAAAAGTTAGTTCCCTGAATTGTCAAAGGTTTGTATTCCCCTGAATAAACAGATGTTGAAGCAGTTAATTAATTATTTCGTTTTCTTGGGAAAGCAAACAACATCACTTTTTTTCATTACTGTATATAGTTGTAATTGTACTTGTAAATGTAATTAGATCGCAAATTGGCATCCAAAATACACAAACGTTTCAAAGCTACAAACAATAAATTAATTCATTTTGGAAATTCGATAAGAAACAAGCCTTCAGAATTATGTAGGCCTTCAGAGGTAAAATTAAAAGTTGGTGAAGTATTGCTCGACGACTGACTGCCTTACGGCGTTGCCTCTTCGGTTCACGTTTTTGATCGGCGAATGCACGGGGATGACTGAAAAGTTCATTTCCTTCGAACTCTGGTTCCTTGTTGTTGATCGCAATGTTATGCAGAATCGCGCAAGTCATTATGATAGATTGCGATTTTTCGATTTGCACACGAAGGCCACTCTTAATAACTGGAAGGCGACGTTTCAAAACACCGATTCCACGCTCAGCACAATTTCTCGTAATGGTGAGACTTTTGTTGTAGCGTCGTTGGGCAGCATCCGAGGAGGACAAAAACGGTGTTAAGAGACACTGAAGACACGGATAGCCTGAGTCTCCAAGAAGCCATGAACCAGGCGGAAGGACTTCAAGTTAGTCATACAACAAAGAATTTCGAAAAATTCTGGAGTCATGAGCACTCCCGTACCAATGGGTCACAATATCTCTGACTCTCAATTTAGAATCAAACATGATTTGAACGTTCAAAGAAAAATAGTCTTTTTGATTGCGATAAAGCTCAGATGAGGTTCCCGATGGCCTTTGTACACGAATGTGCGTCCCGTCTATTACACCAATAACACCTGGAAAGTGTGAGATCTTGTAGAAAGATTTTTTTTCGACTTCCAGTTCGTCAGGCGAGGGAAACGAAATGAACTGTTGTCGTAGTCTTGCTGTTGCTTTGGAAACTTTATGAACAATGCGTCCAGCAGTTGTTTGATGCACACCGATTAAATCACCATCTGTCATCTGAAAATTACCAGTGGCATAAAAACGAAGGGCAATTAGAACTTGCTGTTCAGTAGAGAGACTGTCATTTCTTTTATTCGGAGGTTCCAACTC
>CAJQUW010005432.1:0-2500 GCA_907163375.1 Prostheceraeus crozeri | reverse complement strand
AAAAAAAAAAAAAAAAAAAAAAAAAAAAAAAAAAAAAAAAAAAAAAAAAAAAAAAAAAAAAAAAAAAAAAAAAAAAAAAAAAAAAAAAAAAAAAAAAAAAAAAAATAAAAAAAAAAAAAAAAAAAAAAAAAAAAAAAAAAAAAAAAAAAAAAAAAAAAAAAAAAAAAAAAAAAAAAAAAAAAAAAAAAAAAAAAAAAATAAAAAAAAAAAAAAAAAAAAAAAAAAAAAAAAAAAAAAAAAAAAAAAAAAAAAAAAAAAAAAAAAAAAAAAAAAAAAAAAAAAAAAAAAAAAAAAAAAAAAAAAAAAAAAAAAAAAAAAAAAAAAAAAAAAAAAAAAAAAAAAAAAAAAAAAAAAAAAAAAAAAAAAAAAAAAAAAAAAAAAAAAAAAAAAAAAAAAAAAAAAAAAAAAAAAAAAAAATAAAAATAAAAAAAAAAAAAAAAAAAAAAAAAAAAAAAAAAAAAAAAAAAAAAAAAAAAAAAAAAAAAAAAAAAAAAAAAAAAAAAAAAAAAAAAAAAAAAAAAAAAAAAAAAAAAAAAAAAAAAAAAAAAAAAAAAAAAAAAAAAAAAAAAAAATAAAAAAAAAAAAAAAAAAAAATAAAAAAAAAAAAAAAAAAAAAAAAAAAAAAAAAAAAAAAAAAAAAAAAAAAAAAAAAAAAAAAAAAAAAAAAAAAAAAAAAAAAAAAAAAAAAAAAAAAAAAAAAAAAAAAAAAAAAAAAAAAATAAAAAAAAAAAAAAAAAAAAAAAAAAAAAAAAAAAAAAAAAAAAAAAAAAAAAAAAAAAAAAAAAAAAAAAAAAAAAAAAAAAAAAAAAAAAAAAAAAAAAAAAAAAAAAAAAAAAAAAAAAAAAAAAAAAAAAAAAAAAAAAAATAAAAAAAAAAAAAAAAAAAAAAAAAAAAAAAAAAAAAAAAAAAAAAAAAAAAAAAAAAAAAAAAAAAAAAAAAAAAAAAAAAAAAAAAAAAAAAAAAAAAAAAAAAAAAAAAAAAAAAAAAAAAAAAAAAAAAAAAAAAAAAAAAAAAAAAAAAAAAAAAAAAAAAAAAAAAAAAAAAAAAAAAAAAAAAAAAAAAAAAAAAAAAAAAAAAAAAAAAAAAAAAAAAAAAAAAAAAAAAAAAAAAAAAAAAAAAAAAAAAAAAAAAAAAAAAAAAAAAAAAAAAAAAAAAAAAAAAAAAAAAAAAAAAAAAAAAAAAAAAAAAAAAAAAAAAAAAAAAAAAAAAAAAAAAAAAAAAAAAAAAAAAAAAAAAAAAAAAAAAAAAAAAAAAAAAAAAAAAAAAAAAAATAAAAAAAAAAAAAAAAAAAAAAAAAAAAAAAAAAATAAAAAAAAAAAAAAAAAAAAAAAAAAAAAAAAAAAAAAAAAAAAAAAAAAAAAAAAAAAAAAAAAAAAAAAAAAAAAAAAAAAAAAAAAAAAAAAAAAAAAAAAAAAAAAAAAAAAAAAAAAAAAAAAAAAAAAAAAAAAAAAAAAAAAAAAAAAAAAAAAAAAAAAAAAAAAAAAAAAAAAAAAAAAAAAAAAAAAAAAAAAAAAAAAAAAAAAAATAAAAAAAAAAAAAAAAAAAAAAAAAAAAAAAAAAAAAAAAAAAAAAAAAAAAAAAAAAAAAAAAAAAAAAAAAAAAAAAAAAAAAAAAAAAAAAAAAAAAAAAAAAAAAAATAAAAAAAAAAAAAAAAAAAAAAAAAAAAAAAAAAAAAAAAAAAAAAAAAAAAAAAAAAAAAAAAAAAAAAAAAAAAAAAAAAAAAAAAAAAAAAAAAAAAAAAAAAAAAAAAAAAAAAAAAAAAAAAAAAAAAAATAAAAAAAAAAAAAAAAAATAAAAAAAAAAAAAAAAAAAAAAAAAAAAAAAAAAAAAAAAAAAAAAAAAAAAAAAAAAAAAAAAAAAAAAAAAAAAAAAATAAAAAAAAAAAAAAAAAAAAAAAAAAAAAAAAAAAAAAAAAAAAAAAAAAAAAAAAAAAAAAAAAAAAAAAAAAAAAAAAAAAAAAAAAAAAAAAAAAAAAAAAAAAAAAAAAAAAAAAAAAAAAAAAAAAAAAAAAAAAAAAAAAAAAAAAAAAAAAAAAAAAAAAAAAAAAAAAAAAAAAAAAAAAAAAAAAAAAAAAAAAAAAAAAAAAAAAAAAAAAAAAAAAAAAAAAAAAAAAAAAAAAAAAAAAAAAAAAAAAAAAAAAAAAAAAAAAAAAAAAAAAAAAAAAAAAAAAAAAAAAAAAAAAAAAAAAAAAAAAAAAAAAAAAAAAAAAAAAAAAAAAAAAAAAAAAAAAAAAAAAAAAAAAAAAAAAAAAAAAAAAAAAAAAAAAAAAAAAAAAAAAAAAAAAAAAAAAAAAAAAAAAAAAAAAAAAAAAAAAAAAAAAAAAAAAAAAAAAAAAAAAAAAAAAAAAAAAAAAAAAAAAAAAAAAAAAAAAAAAAAAAAAAAAAAAAAAAAAAAAAAAAAAAAAAAAAAAAAAAAAAAAAAAAAAAAAAAAAAAAAAAAAAAAAAAAAAAAAAAAAAAAAAAAAAAAAAAAAAAAAAAAAAAAAAAAAAAAAAAAAAAAA